>JANAVB010022480.1:0-28906 GCA_029216955.1 Iris pallida | reverse complement strand
TCCAAATGAGGTATTTTGGTCATTTTTAAAAATTTTAGAATTTAATTTGAATTATTAATATTTTATAATTAATGTGATTTTGAGTGATTTTTAGAATAATTGTTTTTGGTGTTTTAGAGACTTTGACTTAAGTTGACCTTGTAGACTAACCTAGTAGAAAACCTAGGTCTTGACTAAGATTAGGATTTGAGAACCTTGGTTGACTTAAGTTCATGAGGATGAACTCATTGGGTTTAATTTGGTGAAATTAGGAGTTAGTTTGATATGGAAATGGCTTGTGAAGTCACAAGTCATTTTATGACTAATAGGCTTAATGGCCCACAGCCCACACCCATTGAACCAAGCCCTAACCCTAGAATTTTGAATAGCCTCTTTGGTCAGCCCCTCCCCTATTTATATGCTCTTAAAACTAGAGTTGCCTCTTTAGGAAACTTGCCATTTGGAAGAGGTGAGTCCCCAACTTTGTAAATCCTTAGAAAATCCATTTCTTCTCCAAATTCCTTCAAACAAATTGCAATAGGACCTAAATCCTGTATTCTTGCTGTTGGTAATAAGTTTTGACAGGAAGGGAACAATTTGGAAAGCTTTTGAGGTTTGACCATCAAGAGGAGCCCCTCTTTGTGAAGCTTTGTGAAGCTTGTGATACTCTTAGGTAAATCCTTTTCCCCACCGTTTAATCCTGTTATTCTTGCATCATTTAGAAGCCCTATACCTAGCCTAATATAGGAATAGGAATCCCCAAATTTTCGTGTCGTTTCGTGTCCATTCTGGACACGTATCAGTGCATGTTACTAAGTGTTTGATGAAATGCTCCAATGGGCATTTCGTGTGATTTTTGGGGTTTTGTTTGAATAAAAAATTAGCCCTAGGTGTCGTCTAGGGTTTTCCAGTGTCGTGTGCTGTATTGCGTGTCGTGTCGAGTCGTGGGGAACACGGGACACGCGAGTGCGGGTGCGCGCGCGGCACTGTAGCTCCCCTGCTACTCGGGGGCTACTGCGCGCTGGACCCGCGACTTCGATACGAGATTTTTGGCATAGGGCTTGTGTCAATGACTGACACGAGGCTCGTAAAGTTTTACGAGTCCTCGTGTCGTGTCGGACACGTATTTTCGTGTGCACCGTGCGTGTACTATGTGCGTGCGTGTGCTGTATTTATATTCTGATATTTTAATCGTTTTTAAATGTTTTAAATTATGTTTGAATGATTAATTAGATCCTAAATGTGATGTTTAAACCCCTGTTACATTTTGTTACATATTAGTTTAGGTTTAATGTGGTATTTTGTTTCGAACATGTGTTTGGGAATGGGGTTATTTCTGATACATACACAGACACTGTTGTTTCCAGAGTTTCAGCCATTTTAATTTCCTGTATGAAGTTTGTTCTCCACTTAAATTGATCCCCACATGTTCATTTTATGTTAGCTAAGTGTTTCATTCAAAATCTGGGATTTGTATGGTGTATTTTGGATTTTGGTATTCAAATTGAGTTGGTTTCAACTGTTGTGAACATTAATGTTTTTTTTCCTTTTTATGAACTGAGTTCATGATGTTTTAAACTAAATTTTGAGTTATGATTTTGTCAATCCTGAGATATGGTTCTAAGTTACTTTAAATCGAATTCCTTTCCCTTCAAAACCTGTGAATGTTTAACCATGTTCTAGTTGTCTGTGTTGATTACATTGACTGATTTACTCTATCAAATCCTGAGAACAATAACCTGAGAATTCTCCTACTCAGGATTTATATTTGATTAACAGAGTTGTTCCCAGTTTGAACGTTTACTGAGATTGGTTGTCTTCTAGTTTTTGAAAACCTGGAATGGGATTTAGCTTGAGTTGGTTTTCCTGTGTACATTGTTAATTGCTTTCCATGTATTCCAGTTACCTATGTTGCATTAAACTTAGTTTAGAAGGATAGATTCCAGATTTTTCCCTTTATAACTTGGCATCTTAACTGTTGAATTCCTGAGTAGATGTAAACCTGAGTTGCCAGGTTTTCCTGTGCTTGAGCATACACTGATTCCTTCACATGTTACACCACACTCACATGCATGTATCACTCACCTTAATACTCTAACCTACACACAAGCCTAACACACTGTTACACTGTTTTACCATTGCTCACTGTTCATTTGATAACTTGAAATTGGTTGTGGTTTGTTCCCAGTTTTTTGGAGAAACTGAGATTAGGATGTTAACTAATGATTGTGTGGGTTGTACATGAGAAAACTTGAGTTGAATGCTTCAATTTCCAACTGGAAATGAGATGGGATGGTGTCCCTGTTTTCCAGTTTCTTCACACCCACACACATTCACACATGTGCACTCTCACCCTAACACTCTAGTATCCACATACACCCTCATGTCACTATTGCTCACTGTTTTTAACTGTTATGGCATGTATCCTATCACAAACCCTCTACCTAGCATACACACATGTCCCCTACACTCACATCACTTCATGCTCACTGTTTTGCACACAAGCCTAACACTCTAATACAACACATACATAGTATGTTGTTTCCTCTCATTTCATATGTATATGTATTTAGATTTTGAGTTTGTTATATATAGGATTCCTATATATGAATGTGTATATATTAGTGTCTGTGATACCATAATATAGTGTATTGTATATATTATATGTATATGGGTTAGATATGGATATGGTTGCTTAGACTTGGCTTAGCCTATTGGCCATGGCCTAGTCTTCTAGCCTATGGCATGGTATGTCAGTGTGGAGTCTAGAATAGACTGTTTAGCCTTGTTAGGACTTAGAATAACTTGCTAGACTTAGATTAGACTTGTTAACCTAGTGTAGACTAGTTTGACTTAGGTTTGACTTCTAGGATTGACCAGAGTTGACCAAGAGTTGACTTTGCCTAGATTGACCTAGATTCATGTAGAACGCATTGTAGTGCATCTTATTACCATTCTGGACTTGTTGTGACTTGTGCTGTTCTAATAGGAGCCAGACACCACTCTTCGGACAATATATATATTCTTCAGATTCTCAGGTTACAGGCGAGTACATTCTCTGATCATTTCATATCTTGTTTAGGATTATATTCCTGCTTTAGATTACTTTACATGATGCTGACACGTTGGAAACACGGATTAGTACTATATGGATCTGGTTGTGCGATGTTATCCCCCTTAGCGGATACATCGGGTATTCGTGTTCGTGTACTTTATCGGGAAACATCGTGTACTCTTTGTATTTATTACATTCGTGTACGAAACGTGTGAATCGTGTATAATCATGTATTCACATGACTTCGTGTACACATAACGTAGCTGGATCCTTGTGTATTGATTGGGACGGGGGAGTAGAAGTGGTTATGTATTCAATCTAGTAGATTACTCGTGTACAAACCTCTGTAGATTACTCGTGTACAACATTCGTGCCGTCTACATAACCATCTTGTGCTCTGAATCACTAGCACTGTTAGTTCTATATATTGTAGCTATTTACTTACAGTCTCTCTTTTTATCATATTACTTCTTCAGATCCTGTATCTTACTCTCTAGCATGTTTATATTTCTAACCAGTTATGATTTTGTTGAGATGTACTGTACTCGCTCCTGTCCTGACTGGACCTGTTGAAAATTTTACAGTGAATGATGAGGCTTTGGTGTCTATCCCTCTTGGTGCAGCAATAGACATCACTAGTGACTTGGACCTGATAGCAGTTGATGATACTTCTCTAGATTAGGTTGTCTTTACTTTCTGGATCACTGTATTTATATTTTGGAATATTTCTGAGTTATGTATTTATTTTAGTCACTTAGAATTCTGGATTTGTATCTCTGTGATGTTACATTCCTGGATGTTGTCTATCTTTATCTTTCTATCTCATTCCTGTTCTATCCTAGATGTGGTTGAGTTATATTCTGTTATGTCACCCCATTCGGGGAGTATAACTGTATATTACCCTTATCTGTTAGATGTTATGACCTAGGACAGCGTTCTACCGCCGACATGCGGCGTAGGCTGGACGTACCCACGTCACGTGCCCTTAATCTAGGGTGCGGGTCGTGACAACTCCAACCATCGTCTTTGCCTCATGTTCAGCTCCTTCTGCGTGAACACATACTTCAAGCTCTTATGATCAGTAAAGATTTCCACACGCTCTCCATATAAGTAATATTCCATAACTTGAGTGCAAAGATTACCGCAGCTAACTCTAGGTCATGGGTAGGATAGTTCCGCTCATGAGTCCGTAATTGTCTAGATGCATAAGCAATCACTTTCTTATGCTGCTGTAGGACACATCCTAGCCCCTTTCCCGAAGCATCGCTGTATATGGTGAAACCTCCAGACCCTGAAGGTAATGTCAGAACTGGAGCGGTCGTCAGCCTCCTCTTCAGCTCCTCAAATGCTGCTTGGCCGTCCTCTGACCAGATGTACTCTGCGTCCTTCCGCGTCAGCTTCGTCATGGGTTCAACTATCCTAGTAAAGTCCTGGACGAACTTCCTATAATAGCCTGCTAAACCTAGAGAGCTCCTGATCTCTGAAACTGACGTCGGAGCCTTCCATGTCTCAACGGCAGCAATCTTCCTGGGATCCACCGAGATCCCCTCTCCAGTAACTATATGACCGAGAAAATCCACTCGGTCCAAAAAGAACTCGCACTTCGACAATTTGGCAAACAACCTCTCCTGCCTCAGAATCCCTAAAACTGTCCGCAAGTGCTCTGCGTGCTCCTCTGGCATCTTCAAGTATATCAGGATGTCGTCGATAAATGCTACGACGAACTTATCCAGATACTGGTGAAATGTCTTATTCATCAAGTTCATAAAGACAGCTGGCGCATTTGTGAGACCAAATGGCATCACCAGAAACTCGTACTGTCCGTACTTCGTGTTGAACGCCGTCTTCTGGATGTCTGTAGCCCTGACTTTCACCTGTGGTACCCGAATCTCAAATCTATCCTGGAAAACACCTTCGTGCCACTCAACTGGTCGAACAAATCATCTATCCTGCAGAGGATATTTGTTCTTAATGGTGATGGTATTCAAGGTCGGTAGTCAATACACAACCGAACTGTACCATCCTTCTTCGGCACAAAGAGCACTGGCGCTCTCCATGGAGAAGCACTAGATCGAATGAAACCCTTTTTCAACAGGTCATCAATCTGCTCCTTCATCTCAACGGCCTCCTTGGGGTTCACTCTATAGCAAGCCCGGGATACTGGTGATGAACCCGGTACTAAATCTATAGTGAACTCCACATCTCTGTCAGGCGAAAGTCCTGGAAGATCCTCTGGGAATACATCTATAACTCCCTAATGATAGGGTGTGGCGGTGCTATCTCCCCAACTATCGCACAACAGTTCGGCTCTAGGCTGATATCCGGCCTTGTCCTCCTGACACTGAATGGTACCGTGCCTGGGGACTGAACAGAATACTACCCTCATGACAGTCTATAGCTGCATGGGCATATCTAAGCCAGTCCATCCCCAATATGATATCATACCCGGGGAGTGGCATCACAAAGAATCGTCTCCTAAACTCTCTCCCGGCTATAGTAATAGAGCATCTATAGATAGCTCTAACGGGCACTGGTCCGCCTCCCGTCATTACTCTACTCATCTCCTCGGTAGGTGTAGCTACTAAGTGGTGTTTATACATAAACTCTAATGACAGGAAGCTATGAGATGCACCGAAATCAAACATGCATAGAGCTAAAAAAGTATGCAAATAAATATGACCTGTGATGACGTCAGCCAAATAATCTGGCTCCGAAACCTGCTCTGGCTCCGGCTCAAGAGCTAGACTATAAGTCTTCACCTGGGGTTCCTTCTGCTACTGCAGATGTTGCCCAAACCTCTGCTGCTGGGTCGGAAGCGGCGGTCCTCTAGACTGTGGTCCGGCACCTGGTACTCTCGCTACTGGGCAGTCCCAAAGCTGATGGGTGGCAGATCCACAAGCTAAACACTGTCCCAACCTCTTCCTCCAGATGAAAGCGTCGTGGCCTGGCCTTTTACAGAATCCACACAAAGCTTCCTTCTGCTGCTATCGGGGTCCCGGGGCTCTAACTGGCGGGGTCGAATGATGTGATATAGGGGGACGGTATGTCTGCTGGTACGGCGTCGGTGCTCTTGGCTGGAAAGCCTGACGCTTGGAGGGTCCCTCGAGGTGTACAGAAGCCGGCCTCTTGTAAAACAGAAGACGCTCCTTTATGCTCCGGGCCAACTCTAGGCTCTGGTAGTAGTCAGTCGTACCATTCGCCACAATAAGTATGCCAATGTCTGGAACTAGACCTGGCAAAACCTACGCATCATCTCCTTTGGGTCTGCAACTAGACTAGGAGCGAAACGGCTCAGGCGACTAAACTCTGCTGCATACTCGTCAACAGAACGATTCTCCTGCTGGATGTTCTGGAATCGTATCCCCATGGCTACCCTAGCGGTGGTCGAGAAAGAATTTCTTCTTGAACTGGGTCTTGAACTGATCCCAGTGGCCTTCTCTTTCGCGAATAGCGGCTCATTCCGGAACCAAACTCCTGCCAAGTCTATCAGCAAAAATCTCGCTGCCTCGACCTGGAGGTCATTCGGCAACCTAGCTCCAAGGAGCTTCCTCTCTACCGAGTCTAGCCAGTCATCTGCTACTACTATGCCCTCATTCCCTAAGAACTCTTTGGGTTCAGACCCATGAAGTCCTTGATTGTCCCTGCTCTCTGCCGTGGCTCTACAGGTGGTGGGACCATGGTACGTTCCTCAGAATGCTCCATGCTCCGACAGAGTAGGGTGGTCTACTTCTGATGGGTCGTTAGGAACCCCTGGATCAGAGTGAGCAGTTGGTTTCCGTCGAGTGTGACGAAAGCCTGGGCAGGTATAGTAATAGGTGGTGGTGGAGTATCGGGTCCTGCTGAGACTGTGATGTGAAAGGTGGTGGAGGCATCTGGGTTGGTGGATTTATGGAGTAGGAAAGTATGGTAGGTGGAAGTACATCGATCAACTGGTCAACCGACTGGATAGGGAGTGTGCCATTCTCAGGATGTGACATACTGGGATGAGCGGGTGAGCACCATCTAAATAAATAAATAAAAAGGACTTATAAGGACTCTTTAAAGTAAATAATCATAAATAACAAGAAAATCCAATTTGTAACAACGAACATGTGATGCGTTTCTTATGTTACAGTCCTAGTATTCCTCTAGGTGTTCTAAGCGTCATTCCTAGTGTTGTCTAATTACCTTAAGTTCCTAATTGCAGGCAAGCTTGGTACAATAACGTAACCAAACAATTTAGTCAGGACATGCATGGGCCACCACTAAAAATATGTCACGACCCGCTACCCAAATTGTTGGGCCGGGCCGAGTCATGTCCAGCCTACGCTTGAGATAAAGCGTAGTAAGCTGTTCTAAAGATACAAGATAAGACTAAAATGTGCTAACAGTTCTATATGTAATAAAGAGTCATAAATGTTCTAAACACAAAAGTCATCTCATATATAAGAAAGTTCCAAATACAAGTCCAAAATGTAAAGCTGGATACAGGTCCAGTCACAAAATACATAGTCTAATACTTGACTACTCTCAAAAGTCCAAAATGTAAATAGACAACTAGACGAGTTTTTCCGCAGGTACATCCTCGTAAGATAAAGCCTGGTCCTCGGCAGTAACTCCATAATATGAGTCACAGAGCAACTTCTCCTCAGTAAGAATACCTACAACGTTATTCTGTCAGGACGGGAGCAAGTACTGATTCTAACAAACTAAATATACGAAGCATGAACAGAAAAGTAATAAACTGGAATCATGGCATATCATGGTTTAATTGGTTCTTTTTAGAAATGGCAACATAGTTTAAAGTTTAAAACCGTAGCATGTACGTGAATCGGTCAATAGGTGAATAGGATGTACAGCAGTACATATCAAGTTTTTCTGGCATGCACATACGTGCACGAACGGCATCGGTGTATATCCATACACAAACGTGAGATCAGAACATACGACAAAGTTACATATAGAATGTTACTGTGCGCGGTCATAAATATTTATTAAAAATCAGCAAACCTATGTATCCTGAAAATGAGTTCTGTTTTTCTATTTTTATAAAATACTAAAAGTACTTATTAAATGCTATAAAAATTATAATAAATTACCTAAATTAACATAGTATTTAAATACAATTTTTTCCAAATTTTTACAGTAGTTAAAACAGTATATATATAATAATATATATATACATAAATACATATATATATACATATATATAAATACATATATACATATATAATAAAATAAAAACAAAAATAAAACAAAAAGAAGAGGGAAAGGGGGGCTCGAACTCGGGTAAGGGCAGGGGGGGTGTTAGGCGCGATCGGGCTGGCCAGGGGGTCAGCCCGAGTCATGTGTTAGGGAATGGGTTAGGGTTAGTTTTAAGTTAGATTTTAGGTTAATGCGTTTTAACTCGATAGCCCAAACTTCGTGTCCTGACAGTTAGGGACACGAAGAACGGCCAAGTCCAAGTGTCCTGGTCATTTACGACACGCACGACACGAGTTAGACTTGTCCAGACTTACCTACGCGTTGCTCGTGTCCTGGCGAGTCACATATGTTAAAACGAGACGCAGACTCGACACGAAAGAGAACTGACACGTACGTGTCCAAGTCGAGCGGGCTGTTGGTGCGGCGACAGGGCGGAGGAAGCGTCGGCGTCGCGGCGCTGGGGTGGCGCTGCACTCGTCTCGGTAAGACGCATCGAGTGGTGGTGGTCGCGAGCGTCGACGTGGGATGTGGAGGCGGCGCTAGGGTGGTCGTCGGAGTTAGGGTTGGGGTTAGGGAAAAAGTGGGGTGGAGACGAGCTGTTGTGGTCGGAGAAGGAACTAGGGTTAGGGTTTCGGGGTCAGGGGAGTACTTATAGCAGAGGGGGTAGGGCGGTTGAAATGGGCTAGGTCGGTGGTGCGTGGCAGTCGCCGCTCGTCGGGGGCAAGTGAGAACGTGGGGGGGGGGGGGTGATGGCGGTTTTTGCAGCAAGGTCCCCCAAATTTGGGGTTTTACATAAATGCCCTAAACATATCAGTTTGCAAATATCATTTGCAAACTGTAGTTAAAACAATTTATTAAATTGTATACTGATATAATAACAATTAAAACTATTACAAAGTGATATTAAAACAATTCAATTAATTACAAAATATATATTTGATTTAAAAAATTAATTAAAAATTATTAAAAATTCTAGAAAAAATTCCTAATAATTATTATAAATCATTTTAAATACATAAATGCTATTTAATATTATTAAAATATTATTTTTGAAATCTAGGGCTTAGAGTTGATTTTCAACTTCAGCTTTATATTTTAGAAACATCTCACCTGCTTCATGATTGTTTGTAAGGAGATATACCTTCGTGTATCTAGAGTAATCATCTATAAAGGTAATATAATAATATTTCCCTCCTCTAGACATTAAACTCCTAAATTCAGCAAGATCGGTGTGAACTAAGGAAAGCAAATCAGTATTATCTCTAGAAACAACAGGTAAACAACCCTTTTTGATGGCTTTAACTTCAGCACATATTTCGCACTTATCATTCGTTGGTTTAGTGATTTTAGGCAATAAACCAATTTTCCTTCATTTCCTTAATATAAGGTGCAGAAACATGTCCTAGTCTACCATGCCACAAATCAAAAGAGTCAGCCATATAAGCAGAAGAAGCAGAATTTTCATTAATAACAGTTTTGAGTACATTCAAAAGAAATATACCCAGGTTACAATACCCTTTTCCTATGAATGTCTCATTCCTGGAAAGCACTACCTTGTTGCATTCCATGTTTACTTTGATTCCAGCTTGAACCAAAAGTGACATAGAGATCAGATTGCAGCGAATGTCAGGAACATGCAGTACATTACCCAGTGAAAGGGTTTTTCCAGAAGTCAAGTTGAGAAGAACTGTGCCTTTTCCCAGGACGGGTACAGGCCTAGAGTCACCCATATAGACTCATTCTTCTCCATCTTTCACTTGGGTGTACTCTGAGAAAGACTTTAAGTCACCACAGATGTGACGGGTTGCTCCAGAATCAATCATCCAGTCTTTTTTCTCAGCCACCATGTTTACAACAGAGAAAACAGCAGCAAAGACATCATCCTTCACTATGTTAGCTTTCGGAGTGACATCATTGTTGTCTCCATCCTTCTTGTGTCTGCACTGAAAAGCATGATGTCCGGGTTTTCCACAAACATAATAGTTTCCTTTATTCTTCTTAAAAGGACGAGAATTGTTAGTCTTCAGAATAGAAGATTTCCTATCGGTTTTCTTAGGATTTCTCCTAAACCGATTAGAACTAGAACTGGGATTACCTTCCACAATATTAGCCTTGGAGTCAAACTCCGTAGCTAATCTTGCGATCAAGTTTTCTATTTTTCTCTTCAATCCGAATAATCACGTCTTCCAGACTCATCTGTCTCCTTTTGTGCTTCACTTTGTCCTTGTAGTCTTTCCATGATTCAGGTAGTTTCTCAACTAAACAACCAGAGACGAAAGCGTCAGGGAGTTCAATATCCTCAGTTTTCAAATCATTTAAAAGAACTTGAAATTCAATGATTTGAGAAGAGATATCTCTAGAGTCAACAAACTGGAATTTAAGATAATTCCCAATAACATACTTTTGAGTACCAGCATCTTCGATTATATACTTCTTATTCATATTTTCCCTAGATCTCGTAAGCTGATTTATATGAATAGTATATATCGAAGATCTCATTCGACAGGGTGTTTAGAAAAGTGTATCGACATACCTTGTTTCCTTGCTGCCACTCATCGTGCAGCTTTTGGAAATCATCGAAAGCGTTGGCAGCATCTTCTATGTTAGCCGAATCGAACTCCATAGCCGCCGGCTTTTCAGGTTCAGGTTCAGTTAGGTACTTCGCATAGTTCAACACGTCCAGGCTGACATAGATCCTCTCCTTTCAGCGTTTGAAGTGGGTACCGTTGAAAACTTCAATCTTCGAAACGTCAGGAAGCTTTGAACGAGATTGAACGGATCCAGCAGCAGCGAGATCATTGTTCAGAGAAGTCATCTTTTCTTGAGATTGTTGGTGTAAGAAGCTTCGTGGAACAGAACTCAGAATCGTTGAGGCGTGTGAATCACTATCCTCAAGAAAAGATTCGCCCCTTAACGTAACTGTAAGGCTCGAATGGCGACGTTCCTCCAGGAATACAATAACGAGTTACAGATAGCAGTACCTATCTATAACCTACAATCGAACAGCGAAGAAGACGACTATCGTTTCTGATCTATCTCTCAGGTGGTTTTGGATCTCAGCGGTGTGTTCTTTCTGTGAAGAACGAATGAATAAATAGAGTTGCAAAACCCTAATTCCGTTAGATCGTGAACCAAATATCAGGAGTAGAATCAAGAACGTGTATGAGACGTGTTGAATGAGTAGTAGCGGTCAAATAATGGGCCGCATAAATCGCGGGCTCACTACCAAGAGAAAGTGCAAAAAGTAGCGGTCAAATAATGGGCCGCATAAATCGTGGGCTCACTACCAAGAGAAAGTGCAAAAAGTAGGGTCGTGTCCCGCCTACGAGCGAGGCTAAAAGGCCCGGATTTGCACCCCCCCTGCGCGTGCGACGTGCCCGCACATGCACATTAAGGGTTTCTGGAGCTTTCCTCCAAATCGGGTGCATTCTAGCCCAATGCCCCCCGGGCGCGCGAGCACCCCTCTTACTACCCACTCATCACAACCATGTAGAAGGTGTACATATATACCCATTCATAAGTGTGGGTTTTAAGCGATGTGGGACTAAACAAAAGTCTCTTTCCTTTGTCTATGGTGTATTTGAAATACTCACAAAGTGGAACTAAAACAAAAGTTCCAACAATCCTCCACTATTTCAAAATACACCACACATGCTATGCCTATACCGACTACACCTCCCCCATATATTTTGAAATATGTGGTTGATTGTTGGAACTTTTGAACTGCTCCCAATGCAATTAAGATCCTAATAGAAGAGATTCGTGTCACAGGGGCGAAAGTATCAAAATAGTCTATGTCTTTCTTCTGGGAGAATCCCTTCACAACCAACCTAGCCTTGTATTTCTCAATAGAGCCATCTGCTTTTAGTTTCGTCTTGAAGATCCATTTGCAACCTATAGCTTTAGCACCATGAGGTAAATCAACAACTTCCAAGTATGATTAGACGTAATTGAGGTTAACTCACTGTTGATTGCTTCTATCCAGAAAGGTGCGTCTCTAGAATGCATAGCATTATCATAGGTTATCGGATCATCATCCACAAGAAACATGTGAAAATCGTCACCAAAATTGGTGGATATCTTCACTATTTTACTCCTTCTCAATTCAAATTCTGAATTTTCAGGAGTCTCAGAGATACGTTCAGTATGGTTAACAGTTCTTTCGAGACTATTCTTTCAAGGAAAAAATTGTTACGAAGAAATCAGCATTTTTGGTTTCCAGAGTTGTATTTACAGCAACCTGGTCAGAGTCACTTTTAACGACCAAAAATCTATAAGCAGCACTATTATTAGCATAACCAATGAACGCGCAATCAACAGTTCTTGAACCTAATTTCGTCTTTTTAGGTCCTACTAACAGAACTTTGGCGAGGCACCCCCACATTCTGAAATATTTTAGGTTAGGCGTATAGCTTTTCCATAGCTCATAGGGTGTCTTGCCAGTTGCCTTATAAGATATCATGTTCTAAATAAAACAAATAGATAGGACGGCTTCTCCCCACAAATTTAGGGGTGCTCCTGAATTAACCAACATAGCATTCATCATCTCTTTCAAGGTTCTATTCTTTCTTTCAGCTACCCCATTCGATTCAGGTAAATATGGAGGGGTAGTCTCATGAATTATGCCAAGTTGTTCACAAAAGTCAGCAAAGGGATTAGACTCATATTCACCTCCCCTATCCGACCTAAGCCTTTTAATTTTCCTATCTAGTTGATTTTCAACTTCAGCTTTATATTTCAGAAACATCTCACCTGCTTCATGCTTGTTTCTAAGGAGATATACCTTCGTGTATCTAGAGTAATCATCTATAAAGGTAATATAATAATATTTCCCTCCTCTAGACATTAAACTCCTAAATTCAGCAAGATCGATGTGAACTAAGGAAAGTAAATCAGTATTATCTCTAGAAACAACAGGTAAACAACCCTTTTTGATGGCTTTAACTTCAGCACATATTTCACACTTATCATTCGTTGGTTTAGTGATTTTAGGCAATAAACCAGTTTTCCTCATTTCCTTAATATAAGGTGCAGAAACATGTCCTAGTCTACCATGCCACAAATCAAAAGAGTCAACCATATAAGCAGAAGAAGCAAAATTTTCATTAATAACAGTTTTGAGTACATTCAAAAGAAATAAACCCTGGTTACAGTACCCTTTCCCTATGAATGTCTCATTCTTGGAAAGCACTACCTTGTTGCATTCCATGTTCACTTTGATTCCAGCTTGAACCAAAAGTGACACAGAGATCAGATTGCAGCGAATGTCAGAAACATGCAGTACATTACCCAGTGAAAAAGTTTTTCCAGAAGTCAAGTTGAGAAGAACTGTGCCTTTTCCCAGGACGGGTATAGGTCTAGAGTCACCCATATAAACTCGTTCTTCTCCATCTTTTACTTGGGTGTACTCTGAGAAAGACTTTAAGCCACCACAGATGTGACGGGTTGCTCCAGAATCAATCATCCAGTCTTTTTTCTCAGCCACCATGTTCACAACAGAGACAACAGCAGCAAGGACATCATCCTTCACTATGTTAGCTTTCGGAGTGACATCTTTGTTGTCTCCATCCTTCTTGTGTCTGCACTGAAAAGCATGATGTCCGGGTTTTCCACAAACATAACAATTTTCTTTATTCTTCTTAAAAGGACAATAATTGTTAGTCTTCGGAATAGAAGATTTCTTATCGGTTTTTTAGGATTTCTCCTAAACTGATTAGAACTAGAACTGGGATTACCTTCCACAATATTAGCCTTGGAGTCAAACTCCGTAGCTAATCTTGCGTCAAGTTTCCTGTTTTTCTCTTCAACCTGGACATGAATAATCACGTCTTCCAGACTCATCTGCCTCCTTTTGTGCTTCACTTTGTCCTTGTAGTCTTTCCAAGATTCAAGTAGTTTCTCAACCAAACAACCAGAGACAAAAGCGTCAGGGAGTTCAATATCCTCAGTTTTTAAATCATTTAAAAGAACTTGAAATTCAATGATTTGAGAAGAGATATCTCTAGAGTCAACAAACTGGAATTTAAGATAATTTCCAATAGCATACTTTTGAGTACCAGCATCTTCGATTATATACTTCTTATTCATATTTTTTCAGATCTCGTAAGCTGATTTATATGAATAGTATATATCGAAGATCTCATTCGACAGGGTGTTTAGAATAGTGTATCGGCATACCTTGTTTCCTTGCTGCTACTCATCGTACAGCTTTTGGAAATTATCGAAAGCGTTGGCAGCATCTTCTATGTTAGTCGAATCGAACTCCATAGCCGTCGACTTTTCAGGTTCAGGTTTAGTTAGGTACTTCGCATAGTTCAGAACGCCCAGGCAGACGTAGATCCTCTTCCTTCAGCGTTTGAAGTGGGTACCGTTGAAAACTTCAATCTTCGAAACGTTAGGAAGCTTTGAATGAGATTGAACGGATCCAGCAGCAGCAGCGAGATCATTATTCCGAGAAGTCATCTTTTCTTGAGATTGTCGGTGTAGAAGCTTCGTGGAACAGAACTCAGAATCGTTGAGGCGTGTGAATCACTATCCTCAAGAAAATATTCGCCCCTTAACGTAACTGTAAGGCTCGAATGGCGACGTTCCTCCAGGATACAACAACGAGTTACAGATAGCAGTACCTATCTGCAACCTACAATCGAACAGCGAAGAAGACGACTAACGTTTCTGATCTATCTCTCAGGTGGTTTTGGATCTCAGCGGTGTGTTCTTTCTGTGAAGAACGAATGAATAAATAGAGTTGCAAAACTCTAATTCCGTTAGATCGTGAACCAAATATCAGGAGTAGAATCAGGAACGTGTATGAGACGTGTTGAATGAGTAGTAGCGGTCAAATAATGGGCCGCATAAATTGCGGGCTCACTACCAAGAGAAAGTGCAAAAAGTAGCGGTCAAATAATGGGCCGCATAAATCGCGGGCTCACTACCAAGAGAAAGTGCAAAAAGTAGGGTCGTATTCCGCCTACGCACGAGGCTAAACGGCCCGAATTTGCACCCCCCCTGCGCGTGCGACGTGCCCACACATACGCATTAAGGTTTTCTGGAGCTTTCCTCTAAACCGTGTGCATTCTAGCCCAATGCCCCCCCGGGCGCACGAGCACCCCTCTTACTACCCACTCATCACAATCATGTAGAAGGTGTAAACATATATATACCCATTCACAAGTGTGGATTTTAAGCGATGTGGGACTAAACAAAAGTCTATTTCCTTTTGTCTATGGTATATTTGAAATACTCACAAAGTGGAACTAAAATAAAAGTTCCAACAATCCCCCACTATTTCAAAATACACCACACATGCTATGCCTATACCGACTACACCTCCCCCACATATTTTGAAATATGTGGTTGATTGTTGAAACTTTTGAACTGCTGCCAATGCAATTAAGATCTTAATAGAAGAGATTCGTGTCACAGGGGTGAAAGTGTCAAAATAGTCTATGTCTTTCTTCTGGAAGAATCCCTTCGCAACCAAATACCTAGCCTTGTATTTCTCAATAGAGCCATCTGCTCTTAGTTTCTTCTTGAAGATCCATTTGCAACCTATAGCTTTAGCACCAGGAGATAAATCAACAACTTCCCAAGTATGATTAAACATAATTGAGGTTAACTCACTGTTGATTGCTTCTATCCAGAAAGGTGCGTCTCTAGAACGCATAGCATTATCATAGGCTATCGGATCATCATCCACAAGAAACATGTGAAAATTATCACCAAAATTGGTGGATATCTTCACTCTTTTACTCATTCTCAATTCAAATTCTGAATTTTCAGGAGTCTCAGAGATACGTTCAGTATGGTTAACAGTTCTTTCGAGACTATTCTTCCAAGGAAAAATTGTTTCGAAGAAATCAGCATTTTTGGTTTCCAGAGTTGTATTTACAGCAAGCTGGTCAGAGTTACTTTTAACAACCAAAAATCTATAAGCAGTACTATTATTAGCATAACCAATGAACACACAATCAACAGTTCTAGAACCTAATTTCGACTTTTAGGTCCTACAAACAGAATTTTGGCGAGGCACCCCCACATTCTGAAATATTTTAGGTTAGGCGTATAGCCTTTCCATAGCTCATAGGGTGTCTTGCCAGTTGCCTTATAAGGTATCCTGTTCTGAATAAAACAAGAAGATAGGACGGCTTCTCCCCACAAATTTAGGGGCGCTCCTAAATTAACCAGCATAGCATTCATCATCTCTTTCAAGGTTCTATTCTTTCTTTCAGCTACCCGATTCGATTCAGGTGAATATGGAGGGGTAGTCTCATGAATTATGCCAAGTTGTTCACAAAAGTCAGCAAAGAGATTAGACTCATAATCACCTCCCCTATCCGACCTAAGCCTTTAATTTTCCTATCTAGTTGATTTTCAACTTCAGCTTTATATTTCAGAAACATCTCACCTGCTTCATGCTTATTTCTAAGGAGATATACCTTCGTGTATCTAGAGTAATCATCTATAAAGGTAATATAATAATATTTCCCTCCTCTAGACATTAAACTCCTAAATTTAGCAAGATCGGTGTGAACTAAGGAAAGCAAATCAGTATTATCTCTAGAAACAACTGATAAACAACCCTTTTTGATGGTTTTAACTTCAGCACATATTTCGTACTTATCATTCGTTGGTTTAGTGATTTTAGGCAATAAACCAGATTTCCTCATTTCCTTAATATAAGGTGCAGAAACATGTCCTAGTCTACCATGCCACAAATCAAAAGAGTCAACCATATAAGCAGAAGAAGCAGAATTTCCATTAATAACAGTTTTGAGTACATTCAAAAGAAATAAACCCTAGTTACAATACCCTTTCCCTATGAATGTCTCATTCTTGGAAAGCACTACCTTGTTGCATTCTATGTTTACTTTGATTCCAACTTGAACCAAAAGTGACACAGAGATCAGATTGCAGCGAATGTCAGGAACATGCAGTACATTACCCAGTGAGAGGGTTTTTCCAGAAGTCAAGTTGAGAAGAACTGTGCCTTTTCCCAGGACGGGTACAGGCCTAGAGTCACCCATATAAACTCGTTCTTCTCCATCTTTCACTTGGGTGTACTCTGAGAAAGACTTTAAGTCACCACAGATGTGACGGGTTGCTCCAGAATCAATCACCCTGTCTTTTTTCTCAGCCACCATGTTCACAACAGAGACAACAGCAGCAAAGACATCATCCTTCACTATGTTAGCTTTCGGAGTGACATCTTTGTTGTCTCCATCCTTCTTGTGTCTGTACTGAAAAGCATGATGTCCGGGTTTTCCACAAACATAATAATTTTCTTTATTCTTCTTAAAAGGACGAGAATTGTTAGTCTTCGAAATAGAAGATTTCTTATCGATTTCTTAGGATTTCTCCTAAACCGATTAGAACTAGAACTGGGATTACCTTCCACAATATTAGCCTTGGAGTCAAACTCCGTAGCTAATCTTGCGTCAAGTTTCCTGTTTTTCTCTTCAATCCGGACATGAATAATCACGTCTTCCAGACTCATCTACCTCTTTTTGTGCTTCACTTTGTCCTTATAGTCTTTCCAAGATTCAGGTAGTTTCTCAACCAAACAACCAGAGACGAAAGCGTCAGGGAGTTCAATATCTTCAGTTTTCAAATCATTTAAAAGAACTTAAAATTCAATGATTTGAGAAGAGATATCTCTGGAGTCAACAAACTAGAATTTAAGATAATTCCCAATAGCATACTTTTGAGTACCAGCATCTTCGATTATATATTTCTTATTCATATTTTCCCAGATCTCGTAAGCTGATTTATATGAATAGTATATATCGAAGATCTCATTCGACAGGGTGTTTAGAATAGTGTATCGGCATACCTTGTTTCCTTGCTGCCACTCATCGTGCAGCTTTTGGAAATCATCGAAAGCGTTGGCAGCATCTTCTATGTTAGCCGAATCGAACTCCATAGCCGCCGGCTTTTCAGGTTCAGGTTCAGTTAGGTACTTCGTATAGTTCAGTACGTCCAGGCTGACATAGATCCTCTCCCTTCAGCATTTGGAGTGGGTACCGTTGAAAACTTCAATCTTCGAAACGTCAGAAAGCTTTGAACGAGATTGAACGGATCCAGCAGCAGCAGCGAGATCATTGTTCTGAGAAGTCATCTTTTCTTGAGATTGTTGGTGTAGAAGCTTCGTAGAACAGAACTCAGAATCGTTGAGGCATGTGAATTACTGTCCTCAAAAAAGATTCGCCCCTTAACGTAACTGTAAGGTTCGAATGGCGATGTTTCTCCAGGATACAACAACGAGTTACAGATAGCAGTACCTATCTGCAACCTACAATCGAACAGCGAAGAAGACGACTAACGTTTCAGATCTATCTCTCAGGTGATTTTGGATCTCAGCGGTATTTTCTTTCTGTGAAGAATGAATGAATAAATAGAGTTGCAAAACTTTAATTCTGTTAGATCGTAAACTAAATATCAGGAGTAGAATCAGGAACGTGTATAAGACATGTTGAATGAATAGTAGCGGTCAAATAATGGGTCGCATAAATCGCGGGCTTACTACCAAGAGAAAGTACAAAAAGTAGGGTCGTGTTCCGCCTACGCGCGAGGCTAAACGGCCCGGATTTGTACCCCCACACGGCCCGGATTTGTATCCCACCTGCGCGTGCGACGTGCCCGCACATGCGCATTAAGGTTTTCTGGAGCTTTCCTCCAAACCGGGTGCATTCTAGCCCAATGCCCCTCGGAAGCGCGACCACCCCTCTTACTATCCACTCATCACAACCATTTAGAAGGTGTAAACATATATATACCCATTCACAAGTGTGGGTTTTATGCGATCTGGGACTAAACAAAAGTCTCTTTCCTTTTGTCTATAGTGTATTTGAAATACTCACAAAGTGGAACTAAAATAAAAGTTCCAACAGCTATCCCTACAACTTTGGAGGATACCATCAATTATGAAGATGGCGAGTATGGTCGGTAATCCGTTACAGACTGACCTACCCACAGCCAGGCGGAAGAGGCTATCTTATGCTCGAGTCTTTGTCGAGATAGAAGTTGCAAGCGAACTACCAAGACAAATAGAATTGCTTCTGCCAAACGGGGAGAGAATATGGCAAAATAGTAGAGTGTGAGTGGATACCGCCTTCATGCTGTCAATGTGGCTGGTTTGGCCATGTGAAAACTCATTGCCAAGATAAGAAGGTGAGAACAGAAGTAGTGACAGAAGCAAACATGCCACAGGGAGAGAAAGAGAACCAGGATGGTACATGTACACAAGAACACAATGGTAAACAAAATAATGGGATAGTCATGATGGAAGGCATACAAGCGAACGGGCAGGAAGAAGAATGGCGCGAAGAAGGACAGGTGCTAACGATGCTGGACAAGAGACAAATACCAGAACGTGGGAATGGAGAAGATGAACAAAGCAACCAGGCGACAATGGAGGAGGAGTACAGTCTAACTCTACGTGAGGATGCAGACAGATGATTGAGGTCCCTCAACCATCAAGAATCGTACGCCCAGTAATTGGGAATCAGTTCATATAATACAATATGGCGGAGGTGCAAGGATTTGGATAATGTGGGATACAAAAGAATGGCAGGGACAGACTAGGTTCATGTCTGATCAGTTAATAGTCAACAAAGGGGGTCTGGAGGTAGCTATCGGGGCGGTGTATGGTCAAAATGACCGGAGACTGTGAGGAAAACTGTGGGAAGACATCATCAGGGTGGCAACGGCAGTGGGGAACCAGCTTCCATCAGTTCTGTGTGGAGATTTTAATGCCATACTGGCGGGAAATGAGAAGCAAGGAGGTCGTCCGGTTCCTGCTAATATCCTGGCCGACTTTCAAAACTGTTTGCTGGGCTCAGAACTCTCTTGCCTAGAAAGGTCAGGACATTTATGGTCCTGGAATAATAGCTTTATCAGTCAACGAGTAATTTGTCAATATGATAGAGCGATAGGCAATAACAAGTGGATAGAAATGTTCCCCAAGGCGCGAGCAGAGGGGCTGCATAGAGGTACAAGTGATCACTCTCCCATCCTAATCCGAATAGGTGCACGAAAGAAGCCAGAGAGACGTCCTTTCAGATATTATAATTCCTGGGCTTTGGATGAAGGTTACAAAGAAGTGGTAGAAAGAAGTTTGAAGCAACAAATAATCGGCAATCCACAATTTCGCTTTACTCGTTTGCTCAAATAGGGAAAAGCTAACATTAGAAGATGGAATATGCACAGATCAGTTCAATGCCTGGTAGACAAAGAGAAGGAATTACTGAACATACAAGAACGCCTCCAAGTTATGCCATTTGACGAAGATTTGGAAGCGGGAGAAGTGAAGCTTCAGTAAGAAATTCGCCGACTCCGGTTCTAAGAGGAGATACAGTTGAAGCAACGGGCCAAATGTTACTAGCATAAGACAGGAATCGGTGTACTAAATTTTTTTATGCCACCATCAGAGCACGCCAATACAGGAATAACATGATGCGGCTTATCGATGCTAAAGGTAACCCTATTACTCAAGATTCCCATATACAAGAAGAGGCTGTTTTGTTCTACATGAACCTATACAACCAGGAGGGATATGAGGAGGAATTCCAGGACCTCATATACAAGCATGTTGTAACCGAGGAGGGGAACGCGGAGCTTCGAAAGAGAATCTCCATGGAAGAAATAGAGCAGGTTATCAAGTCTGCTGACCCCAATAAATCGTCGGGACCGGATGAATTTAATGCGGCTTTCTATAAACAACACTGGCACCTAATGAAGGACTTGCTTTACCAAGTAGTGGATGATTTCTTTGAGTCAGGGTGTCTACTCCGGCAGCTGAATCATACTTTTCTCTCCCTGATTCCAAAGAAGGAAGGAGCCACAGAGCTGGGCGACTTCAGACCAATAGCCTGTTGCAATTTTGTTTATAAAGTTATTACTCACATTATGTACAACAGGATGCAGGAGACTATGCAGGGCCTCATATCAGCTAATCAGGCGACATTCATCAAAGGGCGCTCAATTACTGAAAACTGCCTCCTTGTGCATGAGTTGGTTCGAGACTTTAACAAGTCAGGGGGAAAGAAATGATGCATAAAGCTCGATCTACGGAAAGCGTATGACATGGTGAATAGAAAATTTATTTGCAAAGTTCTGGAATGTATGGGGTTCGAAAGGTGGTGGATAGACCGTATAGAAGAATGTATATCCACGTCGTCGCATACAACCTAAAATTTCCTACTTAATCTATACAGACGACCTCCTGGTTTTCTTAGAACCGTCAGAGAAAAGTATAACATCCTTACTACAGGTGCTAGCAGAGTTTGAGAAGATGTCAGATTTGGTGCTAAACAAGGAGAAATCGTAAGTTTTTTTAGCAGGTATTATCTGAATAAGGAGCACTGGTCGGCGATGCTTGGGATCGAACAAGGTCAGCTATCGGTCCGTTACCTTGGGCTCCCTTTGTAGTGCCCCGTCCCTACATCGTGTCCCATTCTTCGTCCACGGGGTGCGCGAGAAAGGAACACTGTCGCTATCGATTCGGTCGGGACCGATAGGTCGGGATATTCGATCGAATCGATCGAACGGGAACAGTTGAATTAAGATCCATTCTCCGTTATGGAATGGCTTCTTCAGAACCAAGTCCCATATTCAGCGAGTTGTACCTCGAGGATAGACTCTGCGGCTGAGTCGGGAGAGACCTTCCGTTGCTCTGCTTTTCATGTCGTAATTGCTTCTTTGGCTTTGGTTTTCTGAATGCGTTTTCGTGAATATTTTCGATGGTTTTCATGGCTTGCATTTCGAACTTCGTATTCGTATCGAATTTCCTTGAATAACACAGTGTTCTAATCAGTTGCTTGTACAATTTCAGGTGATCGTGTAGGCAACGTCTAGCAAGGCCAACCTGTTTCTCTCCCCAAGTAAATACTAAGGTGAGTGGCTGACCTCCTTCGTCTCGACCCTCTATTTCAAAATGAGAACTCGGGTAATGATATCAAATTTGAATGATTCGCTTAAAAAATACAAGTCCTGTGTTCTAGAAGAGAAAAGATGAGTTGTGTAGAAAATTGAGATAGAATTATTTCAGGCCTGCAAAACAACCAAGTAAATGGATCGATTACATAACAAGCCCCATCGATACCCTAAAATATACCTTGTTAACTTATCACGATCATGGACAACTTGTCGACAAGGGCGATGGTTTCTTCGAGCGGCAACCCGGGGCCACGGGACCGACTCGGCCTAGGAAGAAACAAGTTATAGCCGAGCTGGGTAATAGGCAATCGGTAATACGGGAACTTGCATCGGAGCTCGCTACTTGCGTTGCAAGGGTCCCGTTTACCAGGCTATGTCCAGGATGGCTAGTTAATGCCAGTGACCTCCACATTAAACACTTGACATAAATTGTTATCAACTAACAGGGAAGGTGATGGTAAGTTTTATGTTGCACGGCACGCTCTGCCGAGGAAAATTCTGGTGTAACTTACTTGGTTTACGTTTCGTCAAAATGCTCCGTATGAAAATATCTAGGATGGTTAGAAAGATCACTAAAAGCAAGTCGTATAATTTTTATCTAAATTCTTGAACCAAATGAGAGCCTGGAAATTAATTAGCCACTCGCTAGTACATGTTGATTGTACTGATCCTCGCTCTCTCTACAGGTACGATAAATCGGGAGGAGTGTGCCGCGTGAAGGGAGGCAACGCTCGTGTGTTTTGAAGCTTCGTTCGTGCGGTCGAAACTAGATCTAATCCCTTTTGAAGACTCCGCTGTTGAAGATCAAAAGACAGATGGAGCGACTTCCCACAATCCTAGGTGGTTTTGTAATGCTGGTTGTATAATCAATGGATGAAATGTATGGAATGGCTATCTCATCGACGTTCATTTTGTAATGGAGTCAGTTTGTAAAAAGTCCGCACGGTGCCTTTTTATCGAGTCTGTAAAATGATGTTCATTATCAATAAAGCTTAAGTTTTCTTCTTTATAATGTGTGTTCAATTTACTCTGCGCATTATCTTGTTGTTGTATTTCGGATAACCTTATGACTATGCCTTGTGCTAGTACAATTTAGGTTCGCACGGCATCACGCCCGGGGAACGACTATCGATTCTACGGAATCGGGACGTGACACCCTTTGTCAATTAATTATGCTGGTAATATGGAGTGTATGGGCCTGGTCAAGTACGTACAAGGGCGACTGGAAGGATGACAATCTCAACTTTTATCCTTTGGGGGTCGGATAGAGCTGATCAGGTCGATTATCTGGGCGGTCACCTCATATTGGCTTTAGGTGATTATTATCCCAATAGGAACTATGAAAGAGATTGAAAAACTGTGCGCTAACTTCGTATGAAAAGGGGGAATGCATACGATCACATGGGATAAGCTGTGCCATAAAAAGAGGAGGGCGGCATCAGGTTACCCTCTCTTCCGACCCTCCGGGAGATTGCAATGCTGAAGTTGGTTGGCGACTCCTCACGGGGGAATCGCTTTGGGAGGAATGGATGAGAGCCAGATACGTAGGAAAGAAGAATTTTTGGACGTTGAGCGGGGATAACAACTCGTTCGTCACCTTCAAAAAAATTCTATCACAAAGACAAGCTCTGAAGAACTGCATCAGTCGAGAGATATGCGACGGACGCTCGACAAACCTTTGATGGACCCATGGCTCAACAAGAGCAGTTTGATTGATCGGCTAGGTTGGTCGACCTTTGAGCTAATCGGGCACAAGACTTCAGTGGATACGCTTATTGAAAACAACAGGTGGTGCTTAAAGGATAGGCACCTAAACAACTGGTTTGGAGGCGAGATTAGGGATACTCCGATCACATGAGGTCAAGGTACGGATCGATGGATGTGGGACGAGTCGGCGATCGGGAGATACGTACAACGGACAGCTTACGAGAGACTGTGACTAGTCTTTCCAGCAGCTCCATGGACGGAAGTAGTATGGGTAAAGGAAGCAGCGGGCAAGATGCAGCTCTGCTTATACAAAGCGGTACGGGATAGACTCCTAACAAAGGAGAGGCTCATAAGCTTTAGGGTGCAAATTCCTGATGGCCGATGTGTTCTATGTGGAGGAGGAGACGAAACACGCGATTATATCTTCTTTCAATGTCTGCTTTCGGGGAGAGTATGGCAACATTTCAAAGGGCAGATGGGACTGTCGAGTGGAGGCACGACCAAAATAAGTCATGTCAGCGACGAGTTTAGCGACGCTTAATAAAAACGTCGCTATTATTTGGCAATTTAGCGACGTATAATTTTTACGTCGCTGGACGTCACTACTACCGACGTTCAGCGACGTATTGCGACTAATTTTTTTATAACAAAATATTACGTCGCCCAAAAGTCGATAAACGTCGCTATTGTTTTACTATTAGCGACATTTTGCGACACTAGAATACGACGTCGCTATATTTTTAGAATATAGCGACGTTCAGCGACGTCTTTCACTGACGTCAGTAAATCTTTTCCATTAACCCGATCGGGTTTTCCTTTCCCCCCATTCTCACACAAAAATTTCCCAAAAAATTTGTTTTCCCCCCATTCTCTACCGTCGTCCAGCCTACTCCTCCACCGCCTCTTCGAGCTCCTCCTCCTCCTCCACCGCTCCTTCTCTTCCACCGACCTCCTCCTCCTACTCCTCCTCTGCCGACCGGCCTCCTCCTCCTTCTTCTCGTTGCTGCGTGCTCCTCATCCTCTCCGAGCTCCTCCACCGACCCCTTCTCCTCCTCCACCGCGAGCTCCTCCTCCTCCTCCTCCTACTCGGCCATCCCAAGATCCCCTCCTCCTTCAACCGAGCTCCTCCACCGAGTTCCTCCTCCTCCAACCGCCTACACGCGCCGCGGAGCTCCTCCACCGCGAGCTCCTTCTCCTCCTCCTCTCGGCCACCCCCTTCCTCTATCAGCCCCAAAGCTCAGGTAAACCCTAACCCGATATCTCTAGTAGCCATTTGACATGGACACGACACAGACACGAATACGACACGAACATAGACACCAAAGGTTTTCGATGGTATGTCGAGGCTAAGTCCCTAGTTATATTTTTGTTTCTGTCAAATGCTAAGCCTTTGCGGGGTTGTCGAGCCGAGCCAATATAACAGGTTTCGTTTGTTCGGTTGAATATTTTCAATGTTTAATAGACTGGACCTAATATTGAACTTTTGTCAAAAATATAAATTTGATAAACATACACTGAATTTTTACATTTCAATCATTTACAACAAAATATCATTAAATTGTTACATTTCAATCATTGGGTATGTAATATCACAGAATTGTGAAAGCGTTGGAACAAAGGCCTCGTTTGGTTCACGAAATGGAAGGAAAAGGAAATCAATTCCTTGGCATTTCCTTTCCTTTGAAAAATTGCAATTCCCACTGATGTTCTTTTCCATTGTTTGGAAATGGCAAGGAATTTGGAAAGGAAAGTGAATACTTTAATGTGGAAAAGTGTTTCCTTGCTTGGATGGATGTAATCACTTTTTCCCCTAATTTTCCTTCCATTGGGAATCATTTTCCTTTCCTCCTCAATTTCTTTGGCATCCAAATATAGGAAAGTAATCACTTTCCTTTTCCAATATACATGATTAGAAATGATATCCCAAATTGAGGATACCTGAATATTTTAGTTAACCATAGTGAATATATATCTGAAATTCTTAAGAAAGAACATACATACTAAGACTGAGATGAATTGAACTAGAAATAAAACAAATTGTTTTTTTAGAGAAAACTAAACTGAGAGAAACATGTATTTAAGTACTGTTCCCAACTTGAGATTTTGGAAACACTTGAAAAGGATTTCCCTTTTGAAAGTCTCATATGTAGTTATGTTTCTCTAAGAGAAGAGCCTTGTCCAACTTTGTACTAATTCTTTCTAAATCGAGTTAGTTATCCTTCTTCCTTCATGATTAAAGTTCGGTCATCATAGTCATGATTATGGATATCCGATATCTTAACCAAAGTGAAATATATCTGAAATGTTAATAACATACATCTTATGAATTAAGCAAGGAAGTAAACAAACACAAATGATCCGAGAAATTGTATACGAGCACATTGGACTTGGACACGAGCACATTAGACTTGGACACGATACATTAGACTTGGACTATTAATCTAACATGTACTTCATAGGAATGGTCGATATTACCGATTTCGATATCGATACTCATAGGAATGGTATGTTACCGATTTCGATATCGATGCTCATAGGAATGGTCTGATACCGATTTTGATATCGATACTCATAGGAATGGTCGATATGACCGATTTCAACATCGATACTCATAGGAATGGTGTGATGCTGATTTCGATATCGATACTCATAGGAATGGTCTGATACCGATTTCAATATCGATACTCATAGGAATGTGTGATACCGATTTCGATATCGATACTAATAGGAATATCCTCAAATGGTCCCCTGCAGTAGGCAGTAAGGGCATTTCAAGTATATTCCTTACCTTATTGGTGTGATACCGATTTCGATATCAATAATAATAGGAATATCCTCAAATGCTATTACTTTCACAAGTGTTTCAACTATGTGCTTGTATCTATCTTACAGAATTATCCTCAAATGGATATGGAGCTGAATTACTATCTGCGGAATCGTTCGTGGATGTACAACCGTCATCCTGATGACATGTGCGGTGTGCGGGATGAATTCATAGATGTACACCAGTTCCTGCAGTTTGCCAAGGCGTTCCCTCAGTACATGACTGTACCAAAATTAAGTGTCCGTGTGTGAGATGTCGCAACTTAAAATATCATCCAGAAGTGGATGTCATGTATCATTTATACTCGAAGGGTTTCATGCCGAATTACTATCAGTGGAGCGAGCACGGAGAACTTGTGTCTTTAGCATCGGAGTACGAGCCTTATGTGGATGTCCACAACAACGCTCCTTACGACGATGGGTTGGTGAACATGGTTTTGATGCGGTTGGCCTAGTTTCGATCCGGATGATCATGATGCACCTGAGGAGGCATCGAACCCCGATGCTGCATAGTTATGGAGTTGCTGGATGTCACGACCCGTACCCTAATTAGGGGAACGAGAAGTGGGTACGTCAGCCTACGCCGCAGCATCGGCGGTAGAACGCTGTCTAGGTCATCTAGAAATACTACAACTAAATAGATAAAGGTACCTGTACAGTATATACACTCCGAATGGAGGTGACATAGCAATACAGTCTCAATCACATAAACAAACTAGGATAGATAGCACGAAAGGAAAATGATAGATGAAGCAGGAAACAAGTTCAAGATCCACACAAGTCCAAAACTAAACATAACATCACAGAATATAATATAATACTACAGTCTGAAAAGTACTAGCTGGCTCGCAGGCCAGACAAACCTAACTAAACTACACTACTCAGGGAGTACAAATCTAGTGGCTCTACTAACAAGCACGGTCCAAGTCTACTCCATCTAACCCGTCCCATAATAGGTCGGGCAATCAGACTCTGAACCATCTGTAAAATTTGTCAACGGTATCCTGTCAGAAAATGAGCAAGTACAAACACCAACAGCAGTTCCATATGAATTGACAAATTCTATAAGCGACAGTGTAATGAAATGCAAGAAATCAACTGAAAATATATATATCAAGATGTGAGTACTGAAAAGGACGATAATACATATATAGGACGACTTGGGAACTATTCGAAAGCTAAGTTACAACCCTTAAACCAAACAAGGACCGGGGTTGTAACCCTTCTTCCGAACAGAACTTAGTCACCAAAGATAATAAATATAAAAGGTGCCTTGAATTATTAGTGTGTTATGTGATCGGCTTAGGAAAATATACTCAGGCTTTCCATCCGACCGACTATGAACCATAAATACAATAGAGCAGTAAGGCCGGTCACCATGGAAAGCTATGAACCATGTAGGGTAAGGCTTTACCCGTCGTGAGGTGAGGGTATAGCTAGGAACCATATGTACCATAGAACCTTGTAGGAATTTGGTCACACAACCACTAATAACTCCCCCATCCCCGAATAGTACAATGGATCTGGACATGACACGTTATGACACGGGATTCCATAAGAGGGTAGCAAGTCCCCTTTAGAATCGGTGTCTATACCAATACATGAAAATAAGACAATATGTACCAATATACCATGAAAACCTAGGAACAACATCCCATGTCATGATCCAACATATACTAGTCCGTGAACTATCATGCTGGAAATCAAGTAAGACACTACGACTGAATCGGATATAGCAGATATCAAGACAATAAAAACTATCAGTGAATGTACTCGCCTGTGGTCCTGAGCTGATAAGGTGAACAGACGCTCAGAGTAATCACAGACCTAAAGATGAGTACTACAAGTCAAAACATGGTTTAATAATGAAAGGAAAGCTAATCTAATCATGATATGCAAGTCTAAGTCAAAACTAGGTCAAACTAAGTCATACCAAGCTAAACTAGGTCACACTAGGACAACCAAGGTCAAACAAGGTCACAGGAAATCAATCCAAGTCAAACTAGATCAATTTGGGTCAAGGTTGACTTACAGTTGACTTTTGGTCAAAAAGTTAACTCTGTTCAACTCTGGTCAACACTGAGTCAACCCTAGGTCAAAAAGTCAAATGTTGACTAACAGTTGACTTTCAGTCAACTGGTCAACTCTGGTTTGGTTTGGTCAATTCTAAGTCAAGTGTTGACTTGAAGTTGACTTTTGGTCAAAAAGTCCACTCTTGGTCAACGG
>JANAVB010022479.1:0-34724 GCA_029216955.1 Iris pallida | reverse complement strand
GTCCCTTACCGTCACTTGGATATTTGGAGCATGACACTATACTTTTCCTTCTGACAAATTTCATATGTAAGACCTAAACAAGTTCACCTTCATGTAGATATATCATGTCCCACTAAAACAGGTCTTCTTGTACACTATTTCATGATAGGACCTTCTGGTCAAAAAGGCCAAACTATAACCTCTATCATGACACCAAAATACTTTTCGACTTCAATTAAGAGATCCAACCTTGACTCAATCCCTTAACCCGATAGGTGAATTTTGTTCTACTTAGTTCCTTAAATGCTTAAATTTGTGCTTTATCTTGATTGCTTGACCCATTGTCCCATCACACTACTAGCTTAACTCTTGTAAGTTGGGTAGAATACCTCACCACCTAACAAACCTTTTCCTTGTGAACCACGTTGGTAAGTTCACTTAGACTAAATTCAGAGGACCCTACCTTATCTAGTCTACCAAGCCATAAATAAATAAACACTAGGACAACTGTATAGGCCCAAACTTCAGGCGAGCCTTGATTTTAAAAGATCTTGGACTATTTAAAAACTTCCTTCATCAGTACCTCCCTTGCTCATATTTTGACTATCTCATGCTGCTAATGTAGCTTCAGTTTTGCAAGCTTATTTCGTTATCAAGCTTGATCATGACATATTTTATTGGGTGCACCCACTAACATATTATCTAATCAGAACCGGTGTATGATGGTCTGATCAACCTATTGTACTTTGGTTCGCTTATCATATCTTATTCTATGCGGATGGAGACATAGTTAAACCTGCCTTAGGGTCTTTTCCGCGACAGCCTTGGCAATTCTCTTTTGAATTATTTTTGCCGCCTATGAACTCTGCAATTCGTACTCAATATATAACACCATCTTTGAAACCTTTGTTGTTCTTGTCCTTTACTTATTTAGAAAGACAGGCACTGTACTTGTTAGATAGACTCAAGGTATCATCTTTGGTTGCCCAATCGGTTAATTATACACAAATGTAGATAGCTACCGACCGACTCATGTGGCTGTATCCTCGCCTTTAACTACTCCTCGTTCCTTAACCCTAGAATTGTTATCGTGTCCTCCCAAGTATTCTTGAGCACTCGAGAATGATTCTAATCGTTCACTTAATCAAACCCTCGACCAAGACGATTAGTATTCAGTTCTCCCTTAAGGGATCACATTTCCTAAATGTCTAATTTATTCTCTTTGGTCTACTCAAATACTTACTATTTCCTAAACTGGATTATCAAATTTTGTTACCATCACTATCAACTCTTATTCAATTCCATAACCCATGATATATTTTTGTATATATCGACTCCCCAAATTTTCTAATGCATGGTTTTGTTGAACGCCGTTTTATTTCCTCCTCCAAAATTTAATTACATTTTGGTATTGACGAACTCTTCCTATCCCTCAATCCTATCTACCCTATTAATCCTAAATTTCGAGGACGAAATTCTTGTAAGTTGGGTAGGATGTAAAATCCACTATTTTTAAAATTATTTATTTATTTATTTTATTAGACTTAAAAGTGAATTTATATAATTTATGGTTTTAATTTTTTTTAAGGACCTTAGCCACTGTTGAATTTTGTAACACAAGACTACCATGAATTTTGGTTAAAAAAATGTAGCAGTGTGCCTTGACTAATACATTAGCCATGCCGGGGAAGCCTAGCCATGGTGATGACCAAACTAGAAAAAACCAGACAGAGTTATGAATGGACTTATTTAAAGTATTTTAAATTAAATATTATTTTATATATTGATTTTTAGATGATCCGGTTTGTCCAATTCAGTCCGAACTGGGCCCGAACCAAATTTTAGCCCATGTAAGCAGGTAGTGTGACCAAATGTGGCCATGTAGACATATTTTATGTACTTAGAAATATCTCCTAAATTATTTAAGAATTTTATGTACAATTTCTAATTATTTAAATATTTGTACAATTTTTGGTATTTTATTTTAAATAATATTTTACAAGATTGTACATGTTCCTGGACCCGGATAAGGTTGTGTGGTACAGTTCACCCATTGGAGCAATTTTTATTAATTTATTATTATTAAAGTTATTTTGTGGAGATTAAATAAATATGTTATCCTATTAGATATTGTTATTATTATTTAGTTGATTTTAATGTCAAATGAATTTAAATATATATGTATATGTTTTTAAGTTGATTTCATATATGATAGATGATATTAAAAAAAAATTCTTTTTGGATTTTGTAGAAATTGATGGATTCATTTGGATATATATATATATATATATATATATATATATATATATATATATATATATATATAAAAATATATATATATATATATATATATATATATAAATAAAAAAAAAAAAATATATATATATATATATATATATATATATATATATATATATATATATATATATATATATATATATTATATATATATATATATATATATAACTATAAATAAGATAAGAGTTTGTTTTTTTTTTTTAAAAAAAAGGGGATAATGGGTGGTCGGCCCCACCCGACCACCCATGCAAGTCTAAGCCGCAAGGAGCAGCAGCGTCTTGTGTTGTGCGCCCCCCCATTTATTTGTTAGCAGCAAGCAGCTGCATTAATAAAGGGGCCGACCCCTTCATTACTTACTCTTGGCTGAACCCACACACATATATATATAGTTATACATATGTTATAGAACCCTAACCCAATCCTTCTTCCTCTCTTCTTCCTCCTCTCTCGTTCGCTCACCCTCGGCCAACTCCTACCCTCCGCGAGCACAGCAACACCCCGCGACAGCGACGACGACAACAACAATGACAAAAACAACAGATTCCCACTTTAAGGTATCCGATCAATTTTTCTGTCAATTCTACTCCGATTTTCGATCCATAAATTCATGTAGAAAGCCCACATGACCCTCTTCAAGATCCCCCAGGTGGATTTTGACATGGCCATCCAACTTGCTCAAAAAATCGAGACGAAGTTGGAGAAAAACCACTTTTCTGAATATTAAAAACTGTTTCAAAACACCAACTTGTCGGCCACTTTTCTTTCTGTACAATAGGATTTTGTAGAAACTAATTGAAGGCAGAGAATAATAACATAATCGAGATTGTAACGCACCTTCTGGATTCACTTTTCATCTAGTATGTAGAAAGTTACACGTTGTTAAAGTTTCACGAAAAATTGTAAATTCTGTTTTCAAAAAGTAGAAAAAATGCCCGATACGGCGTGCGCCCCGACAAACCGGACAGCGTGCTCGTGCACTATATGCATCAAAAGGCGCGTATGGATGTTGTTGACGTGTGGGAACTGACGGAACCCAATTTCGTTGCATGTGCGCGACGAAATCAGTACGTATCCATCGAGATACCCCCGTATCGACCCTTTGCAAATTAAGTCACAACTTTGTGCACACTCATCAAACTGCGACGAAACTTGCGCCATTGGACTCGAAATATTTTTCTGGTCCTGTATGCCAAGTTTGGTTCAATTCTGAGAAGGTTGATCGGGGCGCTATTTTGGCGGGTCGACAATCCCACTCAACGGGCGATTTTGTGCACGGCCCACCAGAATCCAAAATTGGACATACCGTTGGGTTTGTCTCATCAAAACAAATCCGTAGATATATAGTTTGACGATTTTAGAGACCGTAGGTTCTGGCGCACATTTCGGTACAAAGCGGGTCCAACAGCGAACATCGTTTTGACCCGAAATTATGATTTTGCCCCTGTTCCAGAATTTAACTTTTGGACAGGCATTTCTTAGGGATATCTTTTATTCCAAACTCGTTCGTGATGTTTGTTTCAGCATCCAGAGCTTCTTGTGGATTTTGACTTTCGTGTTGACGATTCTGATTGTTGGATTTTGTTGCTTCTCGCACCACCCTCAGGCAAGATACCTTGCCATTATACTGTTTATATTCAGTTGCATTTATTACATATCACTGTTCATTTATTTTCAGTTCTTACAGTTCTTGATTTATTGTCTGCTCAGTGATATTAGATATACTTTGTTATTATCCTTTGATTGCATATGGACTTAGAGTTAAGAGACTACCTTTGTAATGTATTGCATATACCTTGACACAGTTGTACCACAAGGATGCGTGAGATGAGTAGCATGTAGAGGTTCTTGCGTGTGGGCTGATCCCCCATGTGCATGCGTTAGGGCTAACTGCTAATAGAGGCGTGTTAGGAGACTTAGCAGTTAGTAGAGGTACATGGTCGTGGATGCGACTTGACAGGTACATTGGGTAGGGAGAATAATATCTGACGTATGGGCTTCGATTGCACTTCCCTTGTAACCCAGAAGCTCTGCTGGAGATACGGGTATGTTGAGCCTCTCAGGTTTGCCACTGTCGTTTTTGAACGTCATGCGTTGTGGTCACTGGTGCCCAAGTGGGGACCATACCAGATCCCATTTACAGCCAGGGCTCATGCGACGAAAGGTTTGTTCTTAACTGCATGTTCATTTTAGTATGGTTAGAGTACCTTATTGTTGTCTTGTCACTTACTTTTGTTCGTGGCATATTTTATATTCAGTATTTATATGGCATATTTATTGTATCTTGTTACGTCCCTCTGAGGACCTGGTTATCTCTCCAGGTGTATGCTTCTGTGATATTGCAGGTGTTCTAGCCGAGGTCGCGATCTTCTCTATTCATTCGGAGATGACGTGTCTTGGGTCTTTCTTTGCTACTCCCACCAATTCATTTCCGTTTCCACCTTACTTGTTGGTAGTGGATTTGTCTCCGCCCAACGTATTGTACAAAGACTTATTACAGTTGATTATATGATATCTTTTATTCTTCATTTGTGGATAAGATTAGATTACTCTTGGTTTACTGCATTTTACAGCTTATGTATACATACGAGTTTCCATATAGTGGAGTATACTTCGTATGTATACAGCTGGCATGTCTATGTACCTAGTCCTACGTATTTTAGGACTGGGGCGTTACAAACTCTGCTTCCCAGATTCGTATTAATAAAGTACCATTTCTTCATTTCCAAATCACTCAATCATTCAGTCACTCATTCATTCATTCATTCATTCTTCTTTTTTATATCTTTTTTTATATGAGTGCTTTACAATCTTCAGATCTACAAAGAAACATCTTCTTAATCCCTGCTTGCCAAGTTCGAATCGATTAGAAGTTGTTCGAGTTGTACAAACTTGAAAAGTTGCAAGATCATTTCAAAGAAGTCTAGAAGTCGTTGTGCTCTTTGGATAAAAGCACAAGTTGTAAAGAAGTTGCAAGTCTTCAGATAAAAGCTTGTATTTTCACGAGATAGTGGATTTAAAATCGAGTAAAAGTTCTCGAGACTGGATCAGTCCTCTCAGAGGGAGACCAGTATAAAATCTCGACGTTATCTGTTTGATCTATTTTTTACTTTACTTTACTTACTTGCAAGTTATTTTTTATTTTGCACTTTACTTGCATAGTATAGCCATATATATTTTTAGTTGGTAATTATTGACACGAACTATATTCTCCCCAATTGTTGTCCTTAATTGGTATCAGAGCAGGTTCTCTATTACAGGCTTTAAATTGTAAGAGTTATACACATGAAAACTGTAAAATCTATCTTCATGGGTGAAGGCCAATCCATAAATAGACCTCCTCTATTTAATGGCACCAACTACAAATACTGGAAAACACATATGGCTTTTTATCGCAGATCACTAGACTTTGACCTCTGGTCAATAGTGGAGGATGGCTACAAAAAGCCCCATAGAATTGTTGTTGATGGCAATTTTATTAAAAAGCCTAAAGACAAATACACTGATCTAGAGAAGAAGCAATCTAGTCTTGATGCTAGAGCAGTAAATGCCCTATTCTATGCTTAAGATAATACTGAGTTTAATAGGGTATCTACATGCATAACTTCACATGAGATCTTGAAACTTCTTGCTGTAACTCATGAAGGTACTTCACAAGTGAAGGAATCTAAGATCAGTAGACTCACTCAGGAGTATAAGGCTCTTATAATAAAACCAAATGAGACCATCACACAGTTGTTTATACGATTTCTTGACATTATTAATACTTTTGCTTCTCTTGGTAAGGTCTATAGCAATCATGAAAAGATACAAAAATGCTAAGGGGACTCACGAAGAACTAGAATCCAAAAGTAACCGCGATCATTGAAGGAAATAACCTTATAACTATGTCAATAGAGACTCTTATAGGGAAACTAATGACACATGAGTAGTTAGACCTTACGGAGTTTGAAGAATCAGCTTCTAAAGAGAAGATAATCGCATTCAAGGCGCAATACAAGAAGGTCTTAAATGACGAAACTAAAAATGATGACTTAGATAATGAGAAACAAGCTCTATTGATCAAAAATTTCAAGAAATTCTTAAAGTTTAATCAAAATAAGAAAAGTCATTAGGACAACAATGATGAAGATCCAATATGCTATGGTTGTAAGAAAACTAGACATATAAAGAAAGACTGCCCAGCTGCAAAGAAGACAAATCAGTATAAACGTCCAAGCAAACGACCGTCTTTAAGAAAATATGCAAACACAAGCATATGTCATGAAAGTGAAGCAAGTAATTCCAAAGAGGAAAAAGTGACTCGAGACACTGCAAACATATGCTTGATGGCACTTACAGACAAGGTAATAACTAATCCCATATATGAAGATTTTTCTGTTGATGAACTGTCTGATTCTTTTAGTGATCTTCTTGATGAGCATAAAAAGGTCTTAGATAAATACAAGCATTCTATGAAGGAAATCAAGGAGTATAAACTTTGAGAATGAGAGATTATAATTTTTATTGAATGAGATAAAGGAAACACCTTCTTCTAGTGACACGGAAAACACATCTGAATTAAAACTGAGACTGCATGGTACTTTGGAGAATGCTAAAAACATAACCAAAGAAAATGCAAAACTCAATGATATGTATGAGGCAGAGAAGAAGAAGTATAATCTAGCTTCACAAAGAGTAGATTCACTCACGGCTAGATATCAAGAAATGTATGACACCTCTAAAAAGTTAGAGCAACCTACTATCAATCAAACACAAGTCAAAATGTCACACACAAGACATTGCCAAAGAAAGCTAGCAAGACAAATATTACACATTGTCATGCTTCCTTTTATAGATATCCACGAAAACATAGCATAGACATTCTCACTCTACTACTTATACTTCTACACCGAATACTAGCACTTATGCAACTTGTCACTATTATGGTCAACAAGAACACATTTTACAACAGTACAAAGCTAGAAGACTATTATATATGAATATGCTTATATGGGTACCAAAAGCTATAATCATAGGACCCTAAAGAAAGTGGGTACCAAAGGTCACATCTTTAACTAGTATTGTAGGTGGGCCAACCCTCTCATGTTAGGAGAAAATTGATTCTCGATAGTGGTTACTTGAGACATATGACTGGTGGTGCTAATCTGTTTGCAATGCTATCGATGAAGAAAGAATGATACATCTCCTTCGTCAATAATCTGAAAGGGTATATAATAGGTAACAGTAACATTGGTAAGTATCCATATCCTGTAATAAAGGATGTTTGTCTAGTAACTGAATTAAAACATAACCTACTCAGCATTAATTAGTCATATGGCTGATCATTGGATATGGTATTAATATTGTGAAAGATAAATGTTCCATCTATTATATATCATCAGGTGAAGTTATCTTTGAAGGTACTAGAGAGAATAACATTTATGTTTTCTGTATGCAGGAAGAATCTAATAATGCAAGCAGGTGTCCGTGAGCCAGTAAAGATGAGATTTGCTTATGGCATATGTGTCTAGGGTATCCCAACATGAACACTATTGCAAGACTATCATCAAAGAATCTGATAAGTAGTCTACCGAATATAACATTCAAAGATATGTACGCTGACTGTGAAAATAATAAGGCTACCAAATCTTCCTTTAAATCCATAAATATTGTAAATACCTCTAGATCACTTCCATTACTGCACATAGATTTATTTTGACCCAACCGAATTGTCAGTCTTGGCGGGAAGCTATATGCATTTGTAATTGTTGATGATTTTTCAAGATATACATGGGTTTATATTCTTGTAAATAAAAATAATCCATTTTCTGAATTTGTTATCTTCAATAAAAAGGTCTAAAACGAAAAAGGCTTCATGATTACTCGAATCCGAAGTGATCATGGTGGTAAATTCGAAAATGCTGATTTTAAATCGTTTGTGATTCAAATGGTTGTTCTTATGAGTTTTCGTGTCCTATAACACCTCAAAAAATGGTGTTGTGGAGCAAAAAAATAGGACTCGTGGTGATATGGCCAGGGTCATGCTAAATTAATTTAGTTTTCTGAAATATTTTTAAGCAGAAGCTGCCAGTACAGTGTGTTATGTTTTGAATAGGGTTTTGATTCGATCGATCTCGAAAAGACCCCTTATGAACTTTGATTTGGAAGATCTACAACTATTTTATACTTTAGAGTTTTTGGTTGTAGATGCTTTATCTTAAATACCAAGGATAACTTAGGTAAATTTGATTCTAAAGTTGATGAAGGTAGTTTTCTTGGATTGCGGCTAAAAGCAAAGTTTATAGATGTTTGCCATTAAAACTCTTTGGGATTGATGTTTTTAATTACAAACAGAACAGAGTACAATGTAGGACTTAGACGTAGTCCTAGGAGTACACTTTTGTTTTTATCTGGACACTGTGTCGATGGAGCGAGTGGTAATATGTTAACTCCGTTGACGATCTGACGATGATCTTGAACTCTCTGAAGGGCTAGGCTGCTCTGGATGCCAGAGCGTTGCGAGGAGAAGTGGACGTTAAGTGTCTTTTCTGGCCTCTATATATGGATATAACAGTCTGTTTGTATGTATCTCTCTCTCTATCTGTGTGTGTTCCTCTTGTCATGAATGAGTGATCCTTCTATTTATAGATAGCAGGCTGGCTGCTCATGCACGCATATGTCAGATGTGCCTGGACGTGGGAGTGCCACGTGGCTGATGCTGGCTAGGGCGCATGGACGATGTGCTCCGAGTTGTAGTGGGATCTGCTCGAACTGCTTCGTTGGGCTGCGGAGGACTTGACACATAGCAGTTGTTAAAATTTGGTTGTTGCTGAGATGTTGGGTGGTTAGCATCCATTCTTTGAATAGAACTGAGTCAAAGGACGCGTGCCGTATGCCTGTGGCTCAAAGATCTCGATTTTGGAGGAGTGTGATCTGTCGGGGTGTGCCTAGGATCGGGCACATGTAGGCGACTTAGTCCTATGATTTTTAGGCATCATAGATATGTTTGAGTGCATGGCTTTTGAGGCGCTTGTAGAGCTTCACATCAGGGTGTACCTAGGATCAGGTGCAGGGGAGGCGACTTGGTCTCATGACTTTTAGGAGTCATGAGCAAGTCCAGGCGCATGGCTTTTGAGGTGCCTGCACAGCTTAGTCTTTTGAGCTGAGGGGGCTTATGACCACTGGGGCGCACACCATCTTCTGGGCGCATGGCCACGAGGTGCATACGAATGATCGATCGGCCACGTGGCAGTTATTATTGACCCAAGGTGTAATGATGGTGCTGACAACAATGGCTCTTCATTTTCTGCATAGGGCTACTGATTGGACATCTTCGGGAGACGTGTTGCCGCCTTTGTTACTTTAGCATTAAATGCTTGATGATGACGTGTGTGGAAAGGCGCATCAGTGAGTGCCATTCCGGACGTATGGGCTCATGTCCTATTAGGCACATTAATAGGGGCGCATGATGTCGACGGCACATCTGCCATGTGTCGTATCCTCTTTAGCCTGTCTATTGAGTTCTTCGATGTGTTAATGGCTGTTTTGACTTGGTTGAATTCGAAGAGGCGGATTCATCGTCATAAATACAAATTTATTGCACAGAATGTGAGGAGATGGCCACTTGGTGCATGGGTGAGGGCTGCTTCGGCCTATAAATAGCTTTGTGAAGAGTTTTGTTTCTCATTTCACTAAGCTTTTCCTTCATGGAGACGAATTCGATCTGTCCCCTGCCTCGGCGAGTTGGCGATGAACTTCTTTTCGAGGACGAAGATGCGTCGAGTTGCTTTTTTCACCATCGGCCCTGTGAAAGTGCTTGTTGCATCCAAATATCGGGATCATAGTGTCCCGACACTGGCTGAAGGTGCCTGTTGCATCCAAAGATCGGGGCGATCGTGCCTCAATTTTTGTTATGATGGAAGAGCCGCAGGTCGGGGCTATCGTGCCCCGGCTTTTTATAGGCTAGAAGAGCCACTCCTCCTGCTAGAATGCCTGTATGCTGACAAGGAAGTAATTCGCTCTGACTATGCACGGGGATGCGCATACGCTGAGAATGCTGGAATGATGCGCCTGGCTGTAGCACTTGAGTGATGCGCTTGGCTGCACGTTGAAGTGTTGCGCCTGGCTGTAGCACTTGAATGATACGTCTGGCTGCACGTTGAAGTGATGCGCCTAGCTGTAGCACTGCGGCTGACTGTAGCTTTTAGGATTTTCTTTCTATTTTGTAAAAGAAATCTCCATTGTAACAGACATGTAATAGACTTTCATATGAAATAAAAGCCTTCTTTTGATGTCTATTCTTTTGCTGTCCCTTGCTGTGCCAAGTACTTTGTTTGAACTCCCTGGCGCATGTTTGAGTCTAGCCGTATAGTGTTAAGTGCATAGGAATTCTGGCCTACAGATGCGTCTAAAATTTTATGCTTCTACAAGATCGCCTTCAAAGTTTTCAAAACTTTCTGTCAAGTTTTGGAAGACTTTGAACAAGAAGCATGGGAAGTAACGACTCGGGGCACATGCCTTTCGCCTAGGCACATGGCTCTTCTCGGCGTATAGTCGTTCTGTGTCGCTGTAGGGACGCTTGTTTCTTAGGCGCATACTGCTAGGGCGCATACTTCTTTTGGAAGAGATAACGCATTGATCTTAGGAACGATTTAATGATAATCTTTTAAAGATAAGCACCCGTTGGTTTCACGTGACCCGAAGCGACCGATTGATGATGTCATACCTCATCGGTTTACACGCGAAGCCAAGCCTATAAATAGGCGACTGTGAAGAGAGAGAGAGTCTTCTACTTTCTGCCAAAGCTTTCAACTTCTTCCTCAGAGCTCTTCTTCTTTTTCTTCTCTGAGAACCATTAACTCTTTCGAGAAATGACTCCCAAAACTTCCCGCGATGGTGCTGGCCGAGGAAGGGACAGGGGAAAGGAACCCTTGGAGGTCGACACGGAGGAAGCCCCCGTCGTTATGGCAACCCACGCCGACGTTCGGCCAGAAGTGTTCGGTGGGTGCTCTCTTGCCTTGGTGTTTTTTTACTTCTTTTGTATGGATGATGTGCCGAAGCCCTTGTAGCTGACGCACATGGACTTTGGTCCTGATGATGCGCCGAAGCTTCACTTGCTGATGCACATGGACTCAGGTCCTAATGATGCGCCAAAGCCTTACTTGCTGATGCGCATGGACTTAGGTCCTGATGATGCGCTGAAGCTTCACTTGCTGACTTGCATGGACTTAGGTCCTGATGATGCGTCGAAGCTTCCTCTGTAATGCACCAGGACCTTGATCCTGTATGTCTTTGCTGGGGCTCCATCTTATGCACCTGGGTTTCGGCCTGGTTGATGCGCCAGAAGTCATGATGCGGCTCAGATACTCATGTTAGGCTTCTAAGTCCTTTTGGTCTTTTGCCTGATTGCTTTGTTTCATTTTGTATAACAGTATCGATGACCATCCCCCTGCTGAACGAAGTCCTCTTGGACCATGCACTCTGTCAGCTGGGTATAGACTTTAATGAAGAGGTCGTGAACCCGACCAAGGTGGCTATTATGCTGGATCAGCCTCCAGAAAGGATGGCCCATATTCGTGACCAGCACCATGTTTTTCTCCAGCACATGATGGATAGGGGAGACTCAAATCTGCTGAGTCTGAAAATGAGTCCTTCTTGAAACCCGAATTCATGTTCGGAGACCACCTGACATCTGTCGAAGCAAAAATGCTGAAGATCAGGGAAGACTGGTTCTTCAAAGCCAGAGACATGAACATGTCTATCAAGCAATTGGAGCGCCAATTACCCTTGACGGCCTTCCGTAGTCTTTCTTCGAAGCGAAAGATGAAGTGGGAGCTCACTCCATCTCAAGGAGGGGCCGTAGCTGGCACTATACGGCTCGATAAGTTCTCGAACCAGAGGGATACCCTGACTGCTACGCGAGCCGAAACCTCCTACTATTGGCGAACCTTGCGTCCCGGGGGTATCTATAGCGGTGTTCCCACAGATACCTTCACGTTCAATGCTTCGACCTTTGTCAATCGTCTGGCGGAGGCCAAGCTATCATACCCGAAGGAAGAATTTTGGGTCGAGGGTTGGTGCCACTATGTGTAAAAGTTGGACGAGTTGACACTCTGGGTTCTGACGAAGTTTAGGACTGACCTCAGAAAGATTGGTCTTATTGCTGCCGTTCGTGCTACTCAGGCAGGGATAGACCTGAACAAGTACATGTTTCTTGCTCTCCTGGAGATGTACAACATTCATACTAATACCTTTTTCACTTCCGTGGGGGAGTTAGGATTGGCACTACACGAGATGTATGAGGTCTCGAAGCTTCCTTGGGGGTCTAAACCCTATGAAGAGTATTTTCCCACAAATAAGGAGTTCTTGGCTTTAGAAGAGAAGAACTCTGAGATGATGGCGATCTTCAAGGAGGTGGCGAGTCATCATTACCTGCTTCAGCGCAGGGAAAAAAGTGGGGCGCAGCCCCATATGAATGCTTGGAGGAAATATGTCTTCAAGCAAGACTTGGCGGATCGCTCGAAGATCCATTTTACGACTCCTCAGGGGCTCTCCCATGCTGAGATACTCGCTGAGATGACTAGGCTGAATGAGAAGAACCCTCGTGAAAACAAAGACCAGGAGCCATTTGAGCACATCTATAGCTACTTCTATCACTGTGCTCACAAGATGTCTCCAAAGGCCGTGTTGGCGTCCTTTCTGCTGCTATGGCTCCGTGACCATGTATTCATCGGTGGGTCCGATTCTTTAGAGAGGGTATCCAGGAATCTCATTTTGCCGGCTTTGAAGCTGGTCTTTAGTTATCCTCTGGCTCTGCTTCCCGCTATGGTGTACGACCTGAAGCGGGGTTTGAGAGAATTCACCAATGATGTGATAGGTGAGAAGGGCAAGAGGGGCAATTTCCCTCGTATGGAGCTGCCCTTCTATTACCTGATGGGGTGGCTGATTCTGCACCACCAGAACATAATGACTCCTAGGTCATCCGAGGAGCATGAGGATGGCGACGCTTTTATTCGCCGCTTCTACAGGCGGAAGTGGCTGTATACAGGTGTACCTGTCTGTAGGAGGGTTCTGTCCTATCTCCAAGAATGGGAGATCAACAAGGTCGCTCCTACTTTTTATGGCTGTGAAGCGAATGAGGAGCTGGAAGATGTCGGCGAAGATGCAATTACTTTGGTGCCGTGGGGGTTCTACTGGCTGCAGAGCATCCGGCCTTTCCACCTTGTTTATCGGAACCAGAATTGCTGCTTCTTGGAGCCGTATTTGCCCAGTCGCTTCGCACGCCAATTCTGCTATACCCAATTAATGTTGTAAAACCCAGTAGCTCTCTGGGATTCATTGGGAGTTTACTGGATGGTGTTCGGGGGTGGCAATATTATAATGTCGGGTGCACGGGGGTGCATTTTACATTGTCGGTTCGTAACCTCCAGCTACATATCTTGTATTCCACCACAAAGTTTTACTGTGCGACGAATGCTGTCCCTGTTGGGTATGACCAGGAGACCAGTTTCATTGCCAGGATGTAACTTGAAGCTTCAGAAGGCATGCTGGCAATGACCCGAGCTTATCGTCCTTCTCAAGTGGCAGCTTACAGGACTGCCCCTGTAGCACCGGTAGGAAGTTTTCAAGAGGAGCCCTCAGCCGGTCATCTGAAGAAACGTGCCCCGACGAAAACAGATTTGTCTGATCCGAAGAGGCATAAGAAAGACTCAGCTACCAAGGTGCATCCTTCGGCGGCTCTTGCAGATCCAGCTCCCGCAGTGGTATGTGTATTGTCATCAGTCTGGTTTGGTTCTTTCCTCTTTCGCTTATATGTCTCTTCTTTTACAGGAGAAGAGGAAACCCCGGTCGTCGAAACCTGGCCCAAGTCAACCAAAGGAAGTGGCAAGCTTGCCTGATGAGCGTGTCCCTCCGATCGCACCATCTCCCGTGGAGGAGACTTTGGATGACGTTATCACCGTGGAAGTCCCCAGTACTTTGGGCTACAGTAGAGATGATACGGCAGGTGGAGTGGCACCTGAGGATGTTGACCCCTCTTATCGGAGAGGTGGAGCAGGGTCTTTACAGGGAGTGAGGCAATCTACTGTAGGGTCCCCCAAAACTGGCGTGAGGGGGTCGAAAGAAGTTGTCAGACAGCCCCTCCTGATAAGAAGGAAGAATGGGACTCATCTTCTCTAGTCGGCGTTCCTGGAGAAGATATTGCTGGGGATGATCCCCCAATAAGCAGAGAAGAATGTGTCGAGGAGTCGGCCGCTGAACCCTCTCTTAGGAAGGATTTGGAGAGACCAATTTCAAGGGCCGCTCCATTATCTAGCCCTGTTCTTGTCCCGGTGGGTGACATGACTTGTCTGTCGAGTCCGACTCCGGTCCCGAGAGTTGATACTGATGAAGGGGGAGTAACTCAACTGCCGAGTCCTACTTCGATTTTAAGTAAAAAAGAGGCGGAAGGATCTACTCTCTCGTTCGATGCCAAAAACCTCCATTGACGGTAGGAGGATGCGCTCCTGCTGCCGACATTGCTGTCGAGACTGCTATGGCAGGCTCAGCTGTTGTGGGGCTGCCTGATGCCCACTTAAATAAAGGCAAGATCCCTCTGGTGGAAGGTGCACCCCTTCTCCCTCCTGCCTGGGGGGAGATTGGGTCCTCAGGGAGGTTCAGAGGTCGTGATTACCGAGACTCTGGTTTCTTCTCCTAAAGGTATAAGATTTGAGGCTCCTGCGAGTCAAGCGATGACTGCGCCATCAGCCTCAGGTATGGGAGCTTCTGCAGGAGTTGCTCCCTTGGCTCTTGTAGTGACTCCGACAACTCCTGCGATGACGCCTCAAGTGCTAGCCGATGCAGATGAATATGTAAGATTCATGGTCGAGGCCATCTACAAGATGTTACAACGGGGAGTGTCGGCTGTGTTGGACGAAGGTGGAAGCTTCGTGACTGCAAGGCGCATGGCGCTCCCATTTATCCAGCAGATCTGTAGTTACCAAGGCTATGATTATATAGCCGAGATCTTGGAAGCCTCTATGATTGAGCTCGATCTTCGCCTGACAGAAGTCCGGAACATTCGGCGAAACAACTTTTCTGCTTTAATTGAAGAAGTACGGAATAAGCTGGAGGTTGTCGTTGAGTCGGCTCACTCTGACATCATAGCTACCTAGGCACAAAAGATGGCTGATGCTGCAGACAAGGAGGAGAGTTTATCCTCGTCGATGGAGGAGAAGGCCAAACTGCGAGAGTCCCTAAAGGTCAACCTCGCGGAAGTTGATGCACAGATTCGTCATCTGCAAGAGCAGTGAGCCCGACTTCTAGCTGATTCCAAACAGGCACAGGCCGAACATGTCCAGCTTATGGAGGAGACGGCGAGGTGTACTCGCCACATGGCCTTCTTACTTTGTCAGAAGAAGGAGTTGGACGACAAGTTCGCTGTCGACCTTGCTCATGAGGCCAGGTACACAATGCGCTAGGAGGTTGAGCGTCGCGTTCTGGCGACTGTAGAGACTAAAGCTCAAGACTTGCAGCGTCGTGTTGATGAACTGGTTGCCGATCCTTAGTTTTTTTTGCTTTATTTCCTTTTGTTTTGGAGATACTTATGTCTCTCTTTTGATGTAGGTTTTGAAACTATAGCTCTGTTATTTCCTTTGTTGAAGAAATAAAGAACCCCTTGCTTTGTTCAATCTTTTGTGATTTTTGTGGACCTATTATCATTTGTGCACTTTGGTCTCTGGGTGCAGATAATAAGTTGTATGATGGACCCAGCATATTTACTCAGATGTAATATAGACGTGTTAAATATGGGGTACTTCACTGGGGTTTTTATGTGGACTTATCATCCTTGGTGTACCTTGGTTTTAGATACGGATTGATAAGTTGAAAGAGAGGACCAACATATTTACTCAGAGGTAATGTGGACATAGTAAATATGGGTTAATTGATGGAGTTTTTCTACTTAAAGGTAATATGGACGTGGTAGGAGTGGACTCTGTGGGTGTTTATAGAACAACTCAGAGGTACTATGGACATGGATGTTCTATAGTACAACAACACGGGGATTATTGTATGAAATGTTTACTCAGAGGTGATGTGGACGTGGTAAACATTGCCTTAAGCATGATCTTACGCGTTGCAGGATCCTGCTTGATGAGGTGTAGAGAGGCAACTCAGAGGTGATGTGGACATGGTTGTCCCTCTACTGGGGATAGAATGCAATGAAACAGCTGAGTTTCAGAAGCATATGATTTGTCAAAAGAAGGGGTGTGAACTTGGTTTGGTCAAATTCACCAATCCTTTATCTGGGGAGAGGCAGTACGTTCTCGACGGAGGTCAAGAATGGTACTTCTCTGAGGATTTGTTGTCGATGGGATGTACGATTGTTATGTTGGCTGATAGCACCGTCTTGAAGACTGAGCCGATGCTGGTATCGGAGTACCAAGTTGAAGTTTCAAATGAGTGAGAATGTATAACATCCTCTTCTTTTGATTCTTTTGGAGTTGTTGGAGGCATGATGTAGCCTACCCCCCGTCGGGTACGGTGATAGTAGAATTGTGGCTTCCCTTTTGGCATTGGAAGTCGTTGGGAAAGGTGTCGACCTTTGCCGTAATTCAGACCTTGGCTGCTCTTCAAGTTGTAACCCATCTTTTGGATGAGATAATTGGCTCGATCGTTGTACCGATAGATTGGCGGTGTCGGGTTCTAGCTCCGTTAGTGGGAGGTCTTGATGACGCTTAACTTTGCCAAAGATAATGGGCTTTTCGTCCTTGTTCCGAGGCGGGACTATGTAGCAGACTCCTTGGTACAGGACGACTCGATTTATATGACTCACAGTAGTTATTTGTGTGTTGCAATGACTACAAAGCATTACCTAGAGTGTACATGATATTCCAATATGGAAGACTAGAATAATTGAAAGACACTCTATTATTGATAAAATACGAGATTTTGTCCTGAGGGATTACATCATTGAGGGATGGAGCATCAACATTAGCCGATATGTACTCTCCAAGTTCTTCATCGGTAATAACTGGAGCAGCCTTGGGAGGTTTAGAAGAGTTTTTTGGGAGCTTGCCCCGTGCTGCCTCCTGGGACTGTGCTGAGAAGAACGCTGAGGTCTTCTCTTATGGCCTGACGGGTGCCGACAACTGAGGAGGTCTGTCTTTGAGCCGCACCTTAAGGGGAGCCTCTGTTGGTGTGCCGGAAGCTGGAGCCTTTTCCCGTAGCTTGGCTACGAGAGGAGCCGCCACTTGAGGGGGTCTGCCTTTGAGGCATATCTTCAACGGAGCTTCATTGGATGTTCTGCCCGAAGAAGCTGGCGCCTTCCCGCGGAGTTTGACTACCATAGGAGCCGATGTTTGAGGTGGCCTTCCTTTGAGTCGCACTTTTAGAGGCACATCGATTGCCATGTCCGCCTCTAGGTCAACTTCGACCTCAGCTTCTGCTTCGTCATCAGCGTCATTGGCTTCATCTTCGAGATGAATTGATTTGTACAAATTAGCGTCAGTGAAGAAGGCTTCAATCCCTCTGAAGGGATCGACATCAGCAAACTCTGTTCGGATGATGCCGCTGGTGGACACGTATTTCATACATTGATGGAGAGTGGATGGCACCACCATGTATTTATGTATCCATGGTTGTCCCAACATGATATTGTAGTTGACGTCTGCATCCACAACATAGCAAGTCACCTCGGTTTAGAGATCGCCGATGTGACACTTCAAGCGGATCTTCCCCAGTGGCTTACTCTCATTGGCGTTGAAGCCACTGATGGTAGTGTAAGATGATGTCAGGCGATGCATCGGGATCCCCAACGTCTAAAGTAGAGTTCGGGGGATGATACAGAAAGAATACCCAGGGTCAATCTGCATTCGATCCACCTTGATGGCACCGACATACCCTGTATAATACAGGGGTCTATTGTGTCTGTTGTTCTTGAGCAGCATATCCTGTTGAGTGAATATGATGTTGGGGATGATCTCCCCCATATTATGACAGTGCGGACATGCTGTAGGATCGTCATCAGACTGCTTGACCTGACTGATGAAAGACTCGACGTCCTTCAGGGCTTCGCAGAGAGCCTCCCGAGTATCTTTGGATAGGCGGAGGAGCTTGAATAGGGAAAGCCGTGCTGGAGTACTGACCAGTTGTGCCAGTATGTCAAAGTTGTAGGGCTTGGCTAACCCCGAAGTGTTGTCTTTTCGAAAAGGCCTGTCGAAGCGGGCTTCCTTCTGCTTTTGTTTATCAACTGTAGGAGGTTGGGATGAACCTTCTCCTTGGACAGCTGTGGTGATGATAGGAGGCATCACTTCGGACGGAGCCTCCTCTGGCTGGGCGTTCTGCTGTGAACACGTTTGTATGGGCAGTGCTGCCTCAAGAAAGGAAGTCACCATTCGGCAAGACTTGGTCTTCTTGCCTTTGCTTTTGGAGGTAGAGGTTACCTCCGGTTGAGTCAGCTCTGGAACGAGATCCGGGTGAACCCACATGATCTCTTCCTTGGATGTTGTGAGTGGTGTCAGTCCACCCACGTTGTCGCGGGTTGGTGGAAGGTTGACTACTTTCATTGTCGCCTTTGGGATGGGGACGACGCCATCTTGAGCTGTGGTAGGCGGTAAGGTGCCGAACTGGAGCGACACTATGTTGGTCGAGACTATCTTTTCCTTGTAATCGACTGAGATGACGTTCGCATTGATCATGCACTGTATGTAGTCTTTGAGGATGTAGCAGTCTTTAGTTGGATGTCCAACGAACTGATGGTAGTGACAATACCTCGGGTCGCCGACTCTGCCTACTTCGTCAGGATGCTTGGGATCAGGCAACTTGATTTTGTTGCCCTGCTTCAGCATCTCGAAGAGCTGTAAGGTATCCTCATCGTGGAAGGAGTAGACCATCTTTGGTCGTGGTACGGTAGGAGGCTTCTGGGCAGGGCCTTGCGTGCTGTTAGACGCATTGACAGTCAACGCCTGCTTCTCTTTCACTTCGTGGCTGCTACTGCTGGTCGCAGGCCGTTTACCTTTGTCTTCGAAGGTAGGGAAGTTAACCCCCAGAAGGCGAGCATTATGTGCCTTATTTTCAGCAGCTTCGGCTTCAATGATCAATGTGCTCCAATCAGGCAGGGAAGTGGAGTTGAGCCAGAGCTTGATTACAGGGAGCATGTTCATGCTGCATGTTCCGATGAGTGCATGTTCCGGCATGCTCGGAGGCAACTATAGACATGCTTGTCGAAAACGTTCGTTAAAGACTCGAACGGTCTCATTCTTAGTCTGCCGTACTTTTATGAGAGACGACATGGTCATGTCTCTCCTTCCGTCGTAGAACCGATCAAGGAAGAGGCATGTCAAGTCATCGATGGATGATATGGAGTTGTCAAGAAGACTGCAGTACCAGTCGTAGGCGACTCCCTTCAAAGCCCCGAAAAACAGGCTCGTGAGTAAGGCATTTTTTTAGGAGATGCCCCATTTAAGACTGAAAGTAGGTCAGGTACCGGCAAGGAGAATCCTTCCCGTCGTATGGCGTCAGTGTTTACGGTTTATACTTAGGAGGATGGACCACTTTGTTCCATTCGAGGGGGTAAGGTTGCAGGAGTTCCATCTTTTGACGATCCTTCTGTCTACATCTGGCCTTGAAACGCTCGTGCAGGTCTCTGGCCATCTCGACCAAGTCTTCTGTCGAGCTGGGAGTAGGTGAAGGCGGTACGGCCTGAAGCTGGATATTGGAAGGAGCTGACGCTCGCAGTGCAGTGTGGTGCTCCGCCCCTGAAGATACCCATTGAGGGGGTATACATGATTCTCCGTTGGCCCCTATATCGGGGTTGGTAGAGACAAGTGCCCTTGCCATAGTGGTTTGAGTATCGAACACAGCCTGGGTCAGGATCTGCATGGAGGCATAGAGGGTTTTGAGACTCCCTTCAATAGTGTCTATGCGCTGCACGATGTCTAGCGCTGAAGTGTCTGATTTTTCTTCATCACCACCCCCTGCCATATAAGCTGTCATGACATGGGTAAAAGTGGATGGATCGGTCGAGGCTTCACTTTCGACATCGCTTTCCTGTGGAGGGGCTTCTTCTTCTGAGGCCTCGTGTTTGCTACCCCCATCTATGTCAGGGTCGGTTTGTCGAAGCGCTTCTTCGCCTTCGAGGGGAGGGTTGTTAGAGGCTTGACTACCCCCGAATGTTGCTTCTGCCAGGGCCTTACTCCTTGCTCGGGTGCGTTCGTACACCCCTGGGGATGAGACCACTGTTTTGCTCTTCTTCAGCTATACAGAGGCTGAAGAGTTGGTGGTTGTGTTTCTCACGGATGAGTGAGAATTGGAGGCAACATGACATGAAGCGATCATGGGCTCCGCTTTATCTTCAATTGGCACTTTCTTTTCGAGGTAACGTCGGATAGGTGTCGTAGATTATAGTCGCTGAAATACGGACTACCTCTGTGGTGGAACCGTTGTTTTGCAACAACAACAGTTGATGGTGACCATAGCACAGGTGTGCCCAGCGAGGGGCACATCGTGCTTATTGGTCAGCTTTTCTGATCTGCGTTTGTGACTGATCACATTACGTAAATCATGATGGGAGAGTTTTACTTTAACACCCCCATCAGGCGCATGGCAAGGTCAAGCACTAGGGTGGTCATGTGAATGCTGTACCCCCTGATCTGGTTCACGCGCATGAGATACGCCCAAATCATTGGTAGCGGAACAACATTTATGGCAACTTGATTCCACTTCATGCGTATCACCCAAGTGGGCGCATGGACTCAATATCGCAGTTTTCCAGCTAGACTTGGTTTGAAACGCAGTAGATGCGCCCAAGTGGACAGGGACTTTGAGAGTCGACCCATTTCTGGCATAGATGTGCCCGAGTCGGCTCTGTACAGCTTATCATTAGCAGCGTGCATGATTTTGAACGCATGCTTCTGGTTTGCTGTTGGCGTAGCACATTCGTGGCACATGGCTTGTGTTGCCTTGGATTTCTTTGTACTAGCCCGCGAAGGCACATAGTACTCAGAATCCAACTGTGCCTTGCCATGACAGCGAGTGAGTCTGTTGAAGACGAACGTTCTCTCTTGCGCACCAGAGCTCATGCGTTGGAGATTGGTTGCACCTCTGCTCCGTTGGCGCATCTTCTTCGGCTGGGAAGAAGACGGTTGGGGAATGCAGTCAACACTGTATTTTCCAGACAGATGTGCAGCACCAATGGGCGCATCCTTGTCACTGAGAGCATCAGCAGGAAGGGCCAGCTGCGGTGGCGCATCCCCTTCAGTAATTGTGCCAGGCGTATCGGCCTTGCGTACCCAGACTTGGCGAGTCTTCTTCGGCTATGGCAGCCGCGTCGAAGGACTCGTGCTGCCTTAAGAGATGAACTCCTCATACGGCTGTTGATTGAGGCACACCAATAGTCTTTTGTGGGAGGAGCCGAGTTTGATGTCGTCAGATTGCGACACAACTTTTTCGTTGGAGGAGAAAGAGGTCCCTAACAGAGTCGCCAACTTGTTTGCCATTAAAACTCTTTGGGATTGATGTTTTTAATTACAAATAGAATAGAGTACATTGTAGGACTTAGACGTAGTCATAGGAGTGCACTTTTATTTTTATCTAGGTACTGTGTTGATGGAGCGAGTGGTAATACGTTAACTCCATTGACAATCTGACGACGATCTTGAACTCTCTGAAGGTCTGGGCTGCTCTGGATATCGGAGCGTTGCGAAGAGAAGTGGACGTTAAGTGTCTCTTCTGGCCTCTATATATGGATATAACAGTCTGTCTATATATCTTCCTCTCTGTCTGTGTGTGTTCCTCTTGTCATGAAGGAGTGATCCTTCTATTTATAGATATCAGGCTGGCTGCTCATGCACACATATATCGGATGCGCCTGGACGTGGGAGCGCCACGTGGCTGATGCTGGCTAGGGCTCATAGACGATGCGCCCCGAGTTGTAGTAGGATCTGCTCAAACTGCTTCGTTGGGCTGTGGAGGAGCTGACACGTGGCAGTTGCTGAGATTTGGTTGTTGCTGAGATCTTGGGTGGTTAGCACCCATTCTTTGAATTAAACTGAGTCAAAGGACGCGTGGCGTATGCCTGTGGCTCAAAGATCTCGGTTTTGGAGGAGAGTGATCTGTCGGGGTGCGCCTAGGAACGGGCGCATGGAGGCGACTTAGTCCTATGATTTTTAGGCATCATAGATAAGTCTGAGCGCATGGCTTTTAAGGCGCACGCAGAGCTTCACGTTAGGGTACGCCTAGGATCAGGCGCAGGGGAGACGACTTGGTTTCATAACTTTTAGGAGTCATGAGCAAGTCTAGGCGCATGGCTTTTGAAGCACATGCAGAGCTTAGTCTTTTGAGCTGAGGGGGCGTATGACCACTGGGGCGCACACCGTCTTCTGAGCGCATGGCCACGAGGCGTATACAAATGATCAATCGGCCACATGACAGTTATTGTCGACCCAAGGTGTAATGATGGTGCTGACATCAACGGCTCTTCATTTTCTGCACAGGGCTGCAGATTGGACATCTTCGGGAGACGTGTTGCCGCGTTTGTTACTTCAGCATTAAATGCTTGATGATGACGTGTGTGGAGAGGCACATCAGTGAGTGCCATTCCGGGCGCATGGGCGCATGTCCCATTGGACGCATTAATAGGGGCGCATAATGTCGACGACACATCTGCCATGTGTCGCATCCTCTTTGGCCCGTCTGCTGAGTTCTTCGATGTGTTAATGGCTGTTTTGACTTGGTTGAATTCAAAGAGGCGGATTCATCATCATAAATGCAAATCCATTGCACAGAATGTGAGGAAACGGCCACTTAGCACATGGACGAGGGTTGCCCCGGCCTATAAATAGCTTTGTGAAGAGTTTTGTTTCTCATTTCACTAAGCTTTTCCTTTATGGAAACGAATTCGATCGGTCCCCTGCCTCGGCTAGTTGGCGATGAACTTCTTTCCGAGGATGAAGATGCGTCGAGTTGGTTTTTTTACCATCGGCCCTGTAAAAGTTCTTGTTGCATCCAAATATCGGGATCGTTCTGTCCTGACACAGGCTAAAGGTGCCTGTTGCATCCAAAGATCGGGGCGGTCGTGCCTCAATTTTTGTTATGCTGGAAGAGCCGTAGGTCGGGGCTATCATGCCCCAACTTTGTTAAGCTAGAAGTGCCACTCCTCCTGCTAGAGTGCCCGCATGCTGACGAGGAAGTGATTGGCTCTGACTATGCACAGGGATGCGCATACACTGAGAATGCTGCAATGATGCGCTTGGCTGTAGCACTTGAGTGATGCGCCTGGCTGCACGTTGAAGTGATGCGCCTAGCTATAGCACTTGAGTGATGCGCCTGGCTGCACGTTGAAGTGATGTGCCTGGCTGTATCACTGCGCCTGACTGCAGCTTTTAGGATTTTTTTTCTCTTTTGTAAAAGAAATCTCCTTTGTAACAGACATGTAATAGACTTTCATATGAAATAAAAGCCTTCTTTTGATGTATATTCTTTTGTTGTCCCTTGCTGTACCAAGTACTTTGTTTGAACTCCCTGGCGCATGTTTGAGTCTAGCCGCATAATGTTAAGCGCATAGGAATTCTGGCCTATAGATGCACCTAAAATTCCATTCTTCTACAATAGAGTCTTCAACAAAAAATCTATGATTATTGAAGAATCTACTAACGTTACTTTTGATGAGCTTAATAATAAAATTCCTAGTGATAGTGATGACGAAGACGTCAGTGCACCATCCAACAAAGCACCTGAAGATACTATTGGCACGAGTTATATGGAAAGTCTGTCAATGAAGATGAGGTTCATGGCTGATCATTCAGATGACTTGGTCATAGGCCAGATATCAAAAAGAGTAAGTACTCGTTCTGCATCTAAAGATGTCATTGCAAATGTAGCTTTTATTTCTCAAATAGAACCTAAAATGTAGAAGAAGCATTTTCTGATGAGTTTTATGTTTCTGCTATGCTAAAGGAACTCAATTAATTCGAAAGAAACCAAGTCTGGGAATTAGTTCCTAGACCCAATGGTTCCTCTACAATTGGTACAAGATGGGTGTTCCAAAATAAACTCAATAAGGATGGACAAGTCACAAGTAACAAAGCTCATCTCGTAGCTCAAGACTATAATCAAGAGAAAGGTATTTACTACGATGAGACATGCTCATATTGCAAGACTAGAGTCTATTCGAATGCTTTATGCTTTTGCAAATTTTTATGATTTCAAATTATTTCAAATGGATGCGAAAAGTGTCATTGTAGATGGTTTTAATAAAGAAGAAGTTTTTGTTGCTCAACCCCCTGGTTTTGAAGATTTTAAATTTCCAAATCACGTTTTCAAATTATGAAAGGCTCTATATGGACTCAAACAAGCTCCACGTGCTTGGTATGATCGTCTTATCTCATTTCTAATTGAAAAAGGGTTTTCAAAAGGGAAAGTTGACACAACACTATTTACAAAAACATAATATGACACAATTTTGTTAGTACAAATTTATGTTGATGATATTATATTCGGTTCTACTAATGAACAAGTATGCAAAGAGTTTGCTAAGTGTGTATAGAATGAATTTAAAATGAGCATGATGGGAGAACTCAACTTTTTTTTGGATTGTAAATAAGGCAAAATTCACAAGGAAAATTCATCAATCAAGCAAAGTACACAAAGTAATTGATGAAGAACTTTGATCTCGATAATGTCAAACAAATCGACACTCCAATGGCTACTTCAACAAAGCTTGATCTGGATGAAAACGACAAAACAGTTTACCAACGTATATCGAGGTATGATAGGTAATTTATTGTATTTAATTGCTAGTCGTCGTGATATCTTGTTTAGCATTTGTCCGTGTGCTAGATATCAAGCTAATCCTAAGGAATCACACTTGTGCACAGTTAAGCGTATCTTTCGATACCTTAAAGGTATTTCGTTAGTAGGTTTATGGTATCCAAAAACGTCTTTTAGCCTAATCGGTTATTCAAATACTGATTTTGCTGGATGTAAGGTCGACCAAAAAAGGACTAGCGACACTTATCATTTCTTAGGAAAAGTATTAATCTCTTGGTTTAGTAAGAAGCAAAACTCTATTGCATTATCAACCACAGAAGCTGAGTATATCGCAGTAGGTCGATGTTGTTGTGCTCAGATTTTGTAGATGAAACAAACTTTAGAAGATTATAATCTAAGTTACACAAATATTCCTATTTATTGCGATAACTCTAGTGCTATTAACCTGACCAAGAACCCAATATGTCACTCACGTACTAAACACATAGAGATACGTCATCATTTTCTACGAGATCACCAACAATACGGAAATATTTGTTTAGAGTTTATTGACACTGAACATCAACTTGCGGACATCTTTACAAAACTACTAGTTAAGGATCGTTTCAACTTCCTTCATCGAGAATTAGAAATTTTGGATATCAATACTGTTTGATGATGATAATTGTATCTACTCCTCTATCAAATCGATAGTTATCAATTAAACTTATTTTGGGTACAAGCTGAAAGAGCCCTTCTGTCACACATGCATAAACAACCTAAAGCGACACCGTATTGTGTCTGCCTCTGGACCACCACTAACTGGAATCCGGTCCCTACAACTAACCTGAGATAAGGAAAATTGAATAGATTAATGATTTGTTGGAGAACTAATATAATTTTTTTAAAACAATTTGTTTTTCAAAATTCTATTTCTTTGACTATCAAAATTCTTTCTATTTTTTCTTGATTCTGAAAAACCTAAGTAACCGAATTCGGGCCGAACTCGGTCTTGATCGAACTCAAACAAAACTCGGTTACTTAAGTTCCAGAATAGGATTAAATCTCAGCCATTCATTGATTTTACACAAAATAAAACCCTATTTTTATACAGCAGCCCCATTTTTACTGTTGTGCACCCCCGAAAATCCCCTCATTCATCTTTCTCCTTCTCCTCTCCACCTCAATAGGAAACCCTAGGTTCTAGATTCCTAATCTTGGTGGATTTTTGGCGTTCTCTTTAAAGGATTTGAAATTGCTTTGAGTTTCTCTACTCTTTCTCCATCTTTGAAGGTATAATCTTTCCACTCATCTCTTTATTTTCATAGCACCCAAAATTTTCTCTAGGAGAAAGAGAAGAACCGATGAGGCTTCCTCTTCAAATCCTCCAACTGAGGATGTTCTTGGATCTTTATTTAGTCCATCTCTTCCTAATGAATGTGATTTTAATGGATCCTTGTTTATATCTTTAGAATCTTCTACTGATGGTTCAAAGATTTTTTGTGCTCGGAATATATGCATTAGTGCTGCAATTAATTTTACTGTATTTGATGATTTCCAATATATATTCGTTGATCTTTATCTTGATGAACTTGTATCAACTCAAAATCGCATTTATTTAATTGCGATTAGGATCTTTTATTGTAATCTCACATATGATTATTGTAAAATTTACTCTCGTGTCTATGGGATTCATATTGAATTTGAGGATAAGGATCTTACAGAGATTCTCAACCTCCCTCCTCCTTTTAGAGATGCCTTGGTTGACGTCCGTCAATTTCAATATGTTGACAACGTGACACTGGCAAGTTTTAAGGACTCCATGTGTGATCCAAACCATTGTCCTCCTGGTGCACTTCGTGCTCGCTATCTGAACCCTCGTTTCTATAAACTTCATCACGTTGTCTTTTCATCTATTTTACCTAAGACTGGTTCATCTGATGAAGTCAATTATTTGGAAATCATTGCACTTTATCATGTGTATTATACCATCCCGTTTAACTTTTCTCGCACGATGATGGATTGTATGGTTTCAAGGAAACGAGGATGAAACCTTCTATTTTCTATGTATCTACCTATGATACCTTCAACATTCCTCTCGATGACTGTCATTTCATCGATTTCCCTCTTTTTCTGAAAAGGGTTCATAGGACTCCTCTTGCACTTCCACCACCTCTCCAGGCTTCAGACTCTGATGATGATGTTTAGCCTCCTGCTACTCTGGACTCAATCCAGAATATGTTACGAGATCGATTTCATTTGGACGATGCTCATTTTTGGGAGATTGACTATCGTTCTACTTTGCATGGCCATGCTCTTGGGAACTTCATATCAGATATTTAGGGGAGTATGGCCCACACTCCTTCTGGTGGACCCATTCTACTGGTTCGTTTTCCTCATAGAGTTGGACATCGTGTGGATGATCCAGTCAGCGATACTTTGATCCATCAACGGATTACTATAATCCTGATTGCGCTGTTGATACTGCATCTTCTGATGATGATTCATCTTTCTAGTTTATTTTGATCAGCTACTCAGTTAGATGTTTTATTTAGTTCATCCTGGAGACTGGTGTTCTAGTTCAATTTTGTGCACTTTATACTTTCTGTTTATTAGTAAAGCACTTTCTGCTTATTAGTTGTACTTTCCTTATGCACTTTATGATATTTTCTTTATGTACTTTTGATTTTGTTATGTGGTGGCTCTTGTTCATATCCATTATATACTGCAATATTGTCGATAGATTTTTATTCTTATTTATTCTTTACTGCGATATTATATCTCTCTTGTATGATTTGTTGTTTCGAGGAAACTCGTCCACGATTTGATCTTGTGACAACGGTGGAGAGATATACGCACAATATTGCGATGGAGCTATTTGGAGTACTTGGAATATTCTTTAGCTATTTAGAACATGGAACATTCTCTGGCTTATTTCAACAACGTGTTTCAACAACGTGCCCGTGTATGAATATTTGCGTATTAATCATTGTTTGTCACTTATCAAATTAGGGAGATTGTTGAACCAAACTGGTCACAGCGAACCTTATTTTGATAATCGATTAAACAATAATTAATATGATTCAATACAGCACATACAAATACAAGTCAACTGCACTGCTACATCACAGAAGTCAGGACGTTGCATTAGTTCAAGACAATTATTGAGTCTATATTTTATATTTATTTGAGTCCAAAAAATAATACGAGTCGAGTCTTACTTGGAAAATAGAGATTCCGAATTCCTCTACTCAGTCTACTTCAAAACTGTCCAAAGCCCAATCCAAATAGTCCACCAAAAATAAATAAAAAAGCCCACAAAACCAAAATCAATATTTTGGAGTGTGGCCTACCGAACTCTGGCCAAACTCGTTCTCAAACCGAACTCGGCTAGCCAGATTTGGCCTTCCTGGATAAATGGTCTTCCACCTGACCGGGAACTCAACCTTCGAATTTTTGAACGTTAGAGGACAAAATTTGGGCCGAACTCTGCTTCCCAGATTTCCATTTTCCTATTTCGAAATCATTCAATCACTCATTCATTTATTCTTCTCTTTCATATCTCATTTTATTTGAGTGCTTTACAATCTTCTGATCTATAAAGTAACAGCTTCTTAATCCATGTGTGCCAAGTTCGTGTCGATTAGAAGTTGTTCGAGTTGTACAAACTTATAAAGTTCCAAGATCATTTTAAAGAAGTCTAGAAGTCGTTGTGCTCTTCGGATAAAAGCACAAATTGTAAAGAAGTTACAAGTCTTGGATAAAAGCTTGTGTTTTCACGAGATAGTAGATTTAACATCGAATAAGAGTTCTCGAGACTGGATTAGTCCTCTCAGAGGGAGACCAATATAAAATTTTGGTGTTATCTATTTGATATTTTTTACCTTACTTACTTGCAAGTTATTTACTATTCCGTACTTTACTTGTATAGTATAGTCATATACTTTTTTAGTTGGTAAGTATTGACACAAACTATATTCACCCCTCTATAGTTGTCCTCAAGCTAGTGGTGGCGGGTTCGAGTGATGGTATTGCAGATGGTGGTAGAGGGATCTAGTGGGGATCCGGCTGATGCGGCGTGTAGGCGCGGGTCGCGACGGATGTAGAGACCAGGTGGTGGAGGTGATGATGGATGGCCAACGACGGAGGGATCCTGTGGCAGTAGCGGTGTTGTAGGTTGTTGCGGAAGGGAGGAGATGCGTTCTGGCAAGGTGGTTGTGTGTCCAATTTTTGAGGCTTGGTGGATCATGTCCGGGTCGAACACAGGGGTATGTGGGATGGGATTGTGTTTGGTGTCGGACATAAAAATGGGTTTGTAAGTAGTAATGAAATATACTGAAATGAGATGGAATGTACACGGACACACAGGTCCAGACACGACTGACACAAGAATTTTTGTCTTGGACACATGGACACAGGACACGAAATGGTGATGGGGGTGATGGCTGTGATGGTGGTTGTTAGGCTTAGGTAATTTTGTTGGAAAATTTGTGTAGGGAGTGGTTATTATATATGAATGCTACTCTTGGGAAGCAAGCATGCCTAGGAGGACATTCTTGCAAATATAGGCAAGAAGAGGGGTAAGGATGGAAGCGTGCAGGGATTAGAATATTCTAGGAATTTACAAACTAGTCACATGGCTAATGGTCCATAAACCGTTAATTAGTTAATAGACTAATCATTAGTTCAAAATTCTAGCTAACTCATTTAAAATTTAATTATAAACTACTTACTCATTAAAATTAGATATAAAGAATATGAATTTTTCTTTAGAGTAAATTATTTAAAATATTTTTAATAATTCAAAAAAATTCTTAATAAATTCTAAATTTTGGGAAAAAAAATTTATAACCGAATTTTTTTTATAAACTCAAAAATTCAAAAAATTTGATTTTTAAGGAGTTACACTAACCATACCTACTGTGTGAGCAATATTTGAAGCCTTGTACACACTATGGTATATGAGACTCTCCACTACTGAAGCATATGAAACATTCTCTATATCTTTCTTTTCATCCTTAGTTGATGGACACTCCTCTGTAATGAGCTTAAAGTAAGCTACAAGAGAGGTGCTCACTTTCTTCGACCTGTCCATCCCGAAAGATGAAGTACTCGATGAATGTACTTCTTTTGGACAACCAAAGTAGCTTAGACTCTCTCTCTCTTTCTCTCTCTCTCTCTCTCTATATATATATATATATATATATATATATATATATATATATATATATATATATATAAGCTGATTTACATCACAATAATAGTCTTCATTGTACCCAAATCCTTCATAGAGAACGTTGTGCCCAGTTAGCGCTTCAACTTCGCTATCCTGGTTGCATTTCGATCCACCATTAGCATATCATCCACATAAGCAATAAAATAATAAATCATACTCGACAAAATGCTTAACAAATGCATAATCGTTCGATGTCGTACATGCATAACCATTTTCCCCTATAAAACATGCAAACTTTATGTACTACTACTACGGAGCCTGTTTCAGACCATATACTTTTCTTCAGTAGACAAACCAAATGTGCCTTGCCCTTTTCACAAAATTCTTGGAACTGCTCCATGTATAATTTCATATCTAAATCACCACGGAAGAATGTCGTCTTGACATTTATATGCTAAATCTCCAATCGAAATAGGATACTAATCTTAGCACCACCCGGATAGATGACAACTCGATGATTGGAAAAAAGATTTTATCAAAATTCTTGCCATTTCGCTAATTGTAGCCTTTGACTACCAGTCTCGCTTTGTATCGAAGGCGAGTAGGATCTTCTATCTACTTCACTCTAAACACTCATAGATTTTTCAAAGCCTTCTTGCCCTTTGGCAACTATACCAACTCATAAGTAGAGTTTGCTTGTGAGGTACTCATCTCATCCTGGATGGCCTGCATCTACTCCTGCATGTATTCATCTTTTATTGCCTTTGTGAAGTTTTCGGGCTCTTCCCCATCAATCAATAGCATATACTCATCAGGCGAATACCTTGTGGATGGTCAACGCTCTCTTCTGCTCCTCCTTAATGGAATCTCTGGTGTTGGATATAACTGACAATCTCATTCCCTTCAGGAACTGCCTTTCGACATACTTAACCTCCTGAGAGTCATCTTGATCATCATTAGCAGGCTGATAACCAAGGTTGGAAGCAACTCCATATATTGGCTCCCCTATAACTAAATTATCTATAGTATCCTCCAGAAACAGCTCGAAGCACGATGAGTCTAACTTAGACAAATCCTTAGACTTAGAAGGCATTTTGGAATCCTAAGTACTAGTGTTGGTCATGGTATGATCCTTGACAAATACCTTGTTCCTGCTTCAATAGAGCTTTCCTTTTATTGGGTTATAGAGTCTATACCCTAACTTATCTCGACCATAGCCGACAAAGACGTACAGTCTCATCTTCAGTTCAAGTTTGGACCTCTCATCCTTGGTGCATGCACGAAGGTTTTACACCCAAATACTCGAAGGTTGTATGACGGCTCTTTGTCGTATCATAGTTTGTCTGGCACATCACCTTGTAAAGGAGTACTAGATATAAATTAATAACATAAGAAGCAGTGTTGAGAGCCTCACCCCCAATAACTACCCTGTAAGTTTGTCTCTGAAGGAAACATCGTATCCTCTCCATCAATATCCTATTCATATGCTCCGCTACGTCATTGAGTTGAGGCATCTTTGGCGAAGACTTCTGGTGTCGAATCTCTTCCTTTTTACAATAAGCATCAAAAGAACCAATGTATTTCCCGCTATTGTTGAACCGAATACACTTTAACTTTCTACCCGTTTTCCTTTTAATGGAAGCCTGAAACTCCTTGAAAGTAGGCAACTCCTGATCATTGGTCTTTCTATAATAGACACAGACTTTTCTGGAACAATCATCATTAAAAGTTATAAAATAAGAAGCACCATAATATTTTACCTTCATTGGACTGTAGACGTCCGAGTGAATCAACTCGAACAATGTCGACTTCCTTGAAGATGGATGACTTTGAAAAGATACCCTATTTTGCTTTTCAACTATGTAGTGCATGTACCTCTCCAATTTTTATAGACTTCACCCCTGGAACCACTTTACTGTTTAACAAGTAGCTCATTCTTTTTTTCTTGATATGTCTAAGATGCATGTGATACAACTCGGTAGACACAACACTACCTATGTTCACCTCATGTGCTCTCTATGCATTCCCTTCTATATAGTATAGATTGGACTCTTGCTTCCTCTGGCAATCACTAATGAACCTCTGGAAAGCTTCCAATGATAGTTCCCAAAGAGATTAAAGAAACCCTCATCATCCAACCTACCAAACGATACCATATTAAAATGGATATTGAGCACATAACACACACCTTTGAGCACAAGAGTTGCACCCGTATTGGTATCTAAATGCATATCTCTTATAATAACAACTTTTGACATATTTCTATTGCCTATCTTCAATACACTATTGTCTCTTGTTGTACATGTGGCAAATAATGCCATGTTGTAAGATACGTCCCCAAAGCAATTAAGTGCACCAGCCAAGAATTATCATCGCATGCGAGGTTCATGATAACCACATCACCTACAATAATGACATCGCCCTCATGTACTGAGACGGTCGTTGTTGTGTTCTTAACTTGCTTCCTCTTATCGTCCTTCTTCTCTCTCTTCTAAACGAAATAGTTTCACTTGATGTGACCCTTTTTATCACAATGGTAACGCCCAGAGTCCTTATACCGACTCTTAGACTTGCATTTACCCTTGTCTCTACCACTGTTGGGACCTCTGCTTTTAATCCTGCCTCGACTCTCTGAAATAAGCGCCTTTGAATGCGATGTGGATGACATGCCTTGAGATTTTCTCCATATATCTTCATTCAACACCCCGTTTTTGGCAAACTCAAGACTAACCACACCTTCTGGAGCAGAATCGACAATGTATACAACAACCAAAGCCTTTATACCTCGTTGTCAATCTTTACTCCCATAGAGGATAACTGGTTAATCACACCCTCGAACTCACTCAATTGATCCATAATAGATGAACCATCCTTGTACCTAGGTGTCATGACCTACACCCGGATATTCAGGCACGAGTACGTTGGCCACGCCCAGCCTACACCACAATATCGACGATAGTACGCTGTTAAGTACCCAATAATATATCTAAACAGTTCTATGATCTACTAAAACATCATGTACTCAAATCACATACAGCTAAGGAAGATATGAAAGAAAGACAATAATAGAATCTATAGTATGATCATACATATCAAGAAATGTATCGGAGACATATCCAATGAACAAGACATAATTCTAGAAAAAGAATATGGCCTAGAGCTTTCAAGAGGACAACTCACTATCAGAGAGAACGTCGAGATCTGTCATCATGAAGTCCAGAGTGTGTGGGGCATAACATTACCTAAAAATAGTTATCCAGTCAGGATTGGAATGAGCACATCCCTAACAAAAGTTTCCAGTAAATGATAAAGACTATGTAACAGTAAATATAGTGAATATATGAGAATAAGTAAAGTGTACATGAAAGTTGCATGGCATGGTAAAACTGTAAACTAGAGCAAGGAAGAGTAAAGTAGGTTATATCATGTACAAGAGTCAAGAATTTATACTATCTATGTGAGTGAGTACTAGCTTTGACATGTGGCCAGCTTGAAAAGTTGCACAAGATTTTATGGCCTGGTTAATCATACGTGCGATGTATGATTAACACTCACAAGAAACAAGACATGCACAAGGAGGGTATTGACCACATATCTACACTACTACTCCCCGCCCCTGACTGATACAGTAGATCCAACCATGACACGTTATGACACGGATTCTCTGAGAAGGTCACGAGCCTTCACAGGAATCGTATCTATACAATGCACAAGAACAAGGACAAGACTTGCATAAGATATACCAAGAAATACAAGGAATAACATCTCATGACGGGATCTAGACAAATACCAATCCGTGTGACCAACGTGTCCAGAAATTAAGGATATCTACACTAAATACACGAAACATGTAAAGTAACATAAACGGGAAATTATCAAAGAATGTACTCACCTCAATTTAGTTGGAGTCGACGTGCACGACACGAACGTGTCGACACAGAATAAGTACGATGCTATGCTCCACAATATGGTCCCAAACGACGGCACAGGTGGTTCCATTGAGCCCAGAATAGTCAAAATAGCCTGGTTTGGTATATAAAAGCCAAAAATCAAAGTTGGCACGATTATCGAGACGCGAAGAAGTCCATGATCACGAAATATATAAAACGACTATATTAGTCATGATTAGAGATGATCAAAGAAACTGATTAAGAAATTTATCACGAGGACAAGAATATGCCTAAATAGTTAGATTTAGAAAGTACTTATTTATAATATCTTAGAACATACTTTATATAATTTATTTCAAGGTAAAAAATAAAGCCCATACATTATATATCTTTTTAGAAGATCTTTTCTAGAAATAATCCTTTAATCTGGCAAATACAATTTATAAGTAAAGTGTGTTTTAATTAGATAAAAAATACTATCATAATAGTTTAGGTTTAATTATCCCATTTTGAACTCAGTATAGGCCCAAGCCTAATACAATATATTTTATTTCGGAAATAGGTTTAGAAAATTATTTACTATATCTTTATTTTATAAAAATCAAGGGTTTTCATAATAACAGTGTATATAAGTACACGTACCTTATATATATATATTATATATATATATATATTAT
>JANAVB010022478.1:0-23309 GCA_029216955.1 Iris pallida | reverse complement strand
GTGAAGTTTTGAGTCCGTTTGGCGCTCCGAAAGGTCCGTGTCGCAAGAAAAGCCTCCATCGTAATCGCAATTACGTAAGTTCCTTAACTTCTATTTAGTATTTAATTTTTCCATGGGAGAAAGCTTGTATGAACCCATAAACATATTATATGGCAATGATGAAATTACTATGCATGAGAAACCCTAATTTTATATGCAAAACTACTCTTAGATGACACAAATCGAGGCATGACAACATGGTAACCATATTAAACCTAGTTTGATGCATGTTGCTATTTTTACTATTGAAAACTAAAATTTAGAAATTAAATAATAAATTTCAGAATATTAATTAGTATATTTTCATATATTAAATGAGTTTTTATGCAAGTTGGCAACTTTGCATGCACAAACTAGTTGTCAAGTTGCTAGAACACCTAGTCGATGCGCAACGGAACTTTGTTCATGCAATGGTAGTTATTTTAGTAATTCTTCACTAACTAATAATAATTTTAGAATTTAATTCATGATTATTTCAGTTTTATTTGATGTCGAGATGCATGTTTAAGAGGTCACATGCATGTCCGATGTGTAGGTTAGTGTCATTGAGAGGTTTACGACAATGTGATGTACTTACGTACGTATAGGACTACACTTATCTAATTCATGTAAATGCCTATATGTATGTATGATACCACGATTTAAAAGACCCTCACGACATGTTAGACCGTAGCATGGATGTGTTTATTGAGACGTTATCCAATGCCATGTGACTGTTGGATTGTTGGCACGGACATCACAGTGTTAGTTGATGTGGTACGACGATTATCCTTTGTTATTGCTTAGATTAGTTTGTGTTAGTATTGATTAGAATATATTATATAGGACAATTTGGATTCGCTACACTTTCGGTTGAGGACACTAGTCAAACAGCACCGCAGCAGCAGACAACAGGCAAGTATACCTTGCCTCCCTCTACAGTTATTGTGCTTATTTTTTCTCTTTTAGTTATATGTTATCATTTGGTTTTTTTTGGATTGTTTTGGTTTATATGCTTTCATCATGTCATGTATATTACTTTAGCTGTCTCGTTTATATACCGTCATTGTCCAGAGTTTGACATTATGGTCCATACTAGAGTTGTTCTTACCTGCGTCATGACTGAGTTGTACCGTGTCGTCACCTGTATCTTGACTGAGTTGTGTCCACAAGTATGTGTAATTGAAATGCTATTCCTGTATCATTTTCTCAACATGCGAGTCCACAATCGGGACGAGGGTTGACCATTTGCACCTGTGAGTCCACACTCGGGACGAGGGTGTTTGTCTTGATCTATTTGCACCTGCGAGTCCACACTCGGGACGAGGGTGTTTGTCGTGAACTAACCTACGAGTCCACACTCGGGACGAGGGTTAGTGATTAGTTCAAACCTACGAGTTCGTACTCGGGGCGGGTTTGTTGATCTCTTGTTTACTTGTTCTTCTTGCAGTTCATTTATGCGTAGTTGTTCCCGTATCCGTTTTCATAGTCACCTGTCAGTAGCCACCTGTCAGCTTCTGTCTTATTTCCTATTTATAGCCATTTGTATTCTTATGCATAATAGAACTGTTAGATAGACATGTTTTTATGTATCTTGCTATGTCCCCTGAGGACCTGATGATCTCTTCAGGTTTAGCGACTGCATGGAGTTAGTTAGCAGAGCAGGATGGTAGATGTTCGTGATATACTTGCAAGATCCAGGTATTGATATTATTTATTATCCGTTCGTGCTTTCATTCCTTATACTGCTTGTTAGCTTACTTTATAGACTCATGTTATTCCTTGGAGTCTAATCAACATGTATGCTAGTGGGTTGCAGACCACGACCCATAGTGTTTATTTATTTTATATTCTTATGTGGGTTGAGATATAGATTGTATTGCCATGATTTGGCAGTATACCATAGCCTTGACAGCGTTTACGTATTCGAGTCGGGCTAGAGACCGCTTGATGTGTAGCTGGCTTGCGCACGTACTTGCATCCGAGAAGCGGATGTGGGTCGTGACAGGCACAACCTATGTTGGCACAACTTATTGGCAACTTATTGATATGATGCATTTTGATGAGATGGCTGCTGGATGAGTAGGCATAGCTGGATTTTTAGTCTCTACAAGACCCCCTTCAAAGTTTTCGAAACTTGAAAAGACTTCAAAGTTTTGAAATACTTTGAATTTAGAAATGACTATGTCTAGGTTGCGTCTGTCAAACTCAAGCCCGATTCTTCAGCACAAATTATACGATTCAGTTTTATTTACAAAGCTATAAATAGCCGTACCCCCTGGATTTTTCATCATTCACCATTGTTTGGGATTTCTCGAGAACTCTATTTCTTCTCATTCTTTTCGATCTTCGAGAGTTTCAACCACTCTGTCTCCTCTTCTTCCAGACTCAGAAGCTTCTTCGACAAACCCTAATGGCGCCTAGGAGATTCGATGTTAAAAGAGGAGAGGACTTCGCTGAGCCTTCATCTCGTGCTTCACTATGCAGAGAGCAGCGACATGCGTGTCAGTACATTCCGCCTTCGTCGTGATAAAAAACTGTCAACTCGGCTATGGAAGGTGAGCGTTTCGATCATTGATCCATGCATCGATCATATCAACCAAATCTCTTTTAAGGTTTTTTTGATTAATTTGTTCATCGTGCGCCCTCTCTTTTTAGAGTTTGGTAAACTTTCTGAATTGCACCACCCTTTTTAGGGTTTGGTTGCTATCACTTTACGTGATGCAACGCAACAGAGATATTGCGATATGCAAAATACGGTACAACATAGATGCTGCGCGTGGCGCAATACAGATACTGCACGTGGCGCAACACATCCATTGCGTAACCTAGAAGTTTTGGTGCAACCTGTGATTTTTGTATAGATTTGATCATTGCACTCTATAAATTCAATAACTTCTTCTCGTTCACTTCTTGCAGGGTATTGGTTGGCAAGATTCTTCAGAACTGGTATCGGTGATGTAGGATACTGTGGAGATGAATCGATCTGACACACACATCAGACAGCTCAGAACTCTTCATATTTTATAAGGGCTTTTCTCAGATGGTAGGAAGAGCCTTTATACATGAGAGTTGGATGGTGGAGACACAGAACTAGGAATCGTATCACAAGGGTGATCTCATTTCTACTTCCTACGAAGGGTCGTCGTTTCTCCACCAGTTGTATTGACAGCAACTTGTCTTCGAGCTGCCGTACCCTGTCGTTCTCCTCTCGTCTTTCTGAGAGAGAATACCAGAGTAAATTTCGGTGCCTTGCTCGCTGCTTCAGGTCGAGTCGACAAGAAACTGGCACCAACAAGAATATCTAAAGATGTAATAGACCTCCATTTGTTGTATCAGAATGAAAATTTGAGATGTAATAGATTTCCATTAAGATGTATCTATATTTTAAAGAGAAAAAAAATAAAGAATGATTTTCTCTCTTCTTTTTACTGGAATCTTTGTGGTTTTGAGAGTAATATGGATGTGATGAGTGTTTGATATAGAAAATAGAATTTAGAGGTAATGTGGACGTGAACTCATTTTTCTATTGATGATCTTCAAGTCAGCTGGGACTCAAAGACAGGATATCATGTCTAAAAAGATGATATCTGTGGTAATACAAATTTATCATAAAGATAAGATATTTTTTAAAACAGCTAGGTTTCAAAAGACAAAATTTATGATTTGGATGGACTCCACTGGAAATTTTGAGTGTTTATTATCTGTGGCTTTATTTATGAGAAAGTAAATAAACGATAATAAATGTAGGCCTATTCGCGAAATGAATAGAGACGAAAAGATTGATGAATGAGTAGTCATGCCTTTTCGAGGAAAGCTCGTTTCGATTCTCGAGACAGACAATAAATAAAGATCTATTCACGAGATGAATAGAGATGAATGAATAGACATGCCTTTTTGAGGAAAGGTCATTTCGGTTCTCGAGACAGACTGTTTGGCATTTCTGTCTATAAATAGTGCAGAACCTTTTTGAGGATGTTGTCAACACCTATTCCTTCATTGTAAATGTCTTCTGAAGATGTGCCCAAGGAGACTGAGGTCATCCCGAAGATCGAAGCCGCTATCGATATTCATTCTGATGAGCCTCCGCTGCTTGTTCAGAAAGAGGTACGAGAAAGCTCAACTGTTCCTTAGCCAAAATAGGATATCCTTGCCAGACTCGTAGAGCCTGGTAGCACTGCCGAGGAAGAAGCTTTGAGGAAGGCTGCCTGTGAAATGCTGGTGTCATCGGACAATAATGTCTTCGAGCTTCTTGCAAAATATGTCTTCGATCAAGAGGGCTCTGGTTTTCGTTGATTTTATGTATTTCCTTAGACATTTATGTATTTCCTTCTGTCTAAGTTATGCAATAAAGAAATTTTATTTACATTCCATTTTTTTATGCTGATGTGTTTTTATACATAGTATTTCTTAAAAAATTTGCCATTGATAGGCATCATGGCGACTCGACCATCCATACCAGTCAGTTGATAAGCTCCATTTGAGAAAACTTTACTTACAACGTAGGGACCTTCCCACTTTGCTTCGAACTTGCCCTTGCTCATGTGCGTCACAGTCATAGGATGTCTGACGGTTAGTGTTGGCACATTCCATGGTCACATCCGATTTTAATAATCAACATAAACTTAAGTCAATACACAAAATATACGAACTGCTGCTAATCATTTCAGATCTTGTGAAATCAATATCAACAAGTGCAGTAGCAAGCAAGTAAATCATCAGTATGAAGCTTACTTTCATTGGAATCAAGTCCAAGTCATTTTATAATTTATTATGTAATTTATCTTTTCTGAGTCTAAGATATAAATTGTAAGATCGACTGGGTAATACTGGCTTAGGTTAATCAAAGTCCACTTTTCTATACAGCCTACCTAACCATATTCCACCTACCAAAAAAAATTTAATTCCATTCTGCAACAATATTTTACAAATGTTTAACATTTTTACCTAGACAGAACTCAAGCCAAGTTCGGTCAGTTTAAATTTAAATATTTGTTGTCTCCAAATTTGCATGCAACGTTCATCGGCAAAATCTTTGCATCAGAACTCTGCCCGAGTTCGGTCCTAGAAAACACCTATAAATAGAAGAGAATTTTCCGTTCCAAATCACTCAGTCAGTTTCATCTTCTCTTCTCTCTTCAATAAGTGTTTTCATCCGATCAAAATCTTTCATATCACACCTACACTCCTCTTAGCCAAAAGCCAGTAATATCTATTTCGATCTATAGTCTTTTGGTTCTCAAGAGTTGTAAAGGGGTTGTTCAAAGTACAAAAATTATCTCTATTATGGAGCCGGTCGTGCGCTCGTCACCAAGCACGGTGTTGTGAAGTTGGTCGTGCACTTGTCACCAAGCACGGTGTTGTAAGAGACTGCAAGCTCTCAATTAGCTTGTGCCTTAGTGGATTAACATCGTGCAAGAGTACTCGAGACTGGAATAGTCCTCTCAGAGGGATACCAGTATACATTGCTGTGTCATTGAGTTTGATCTCTCTATCTCTTGTTATATTTATTTACTGTCTTTTATTCACTGCCATAGTTATGTATTTTTAATTTTTAAATTGGTGATTATTTTTCGCTACACTCGCACTCACTCTATTCACCCCCTCTCTAGATGTGCTCAACGGTCCTACAATTGGTATCAGAGCAGGTTATATTCTAATATAACAAACCTCAGAGAGTATATATATGGCAGCCGTGAAATCAATATTCAACGGTGAAGGGTAATCCACAAATAGACCTCCACTATTTGATGCTACAAATTATACCTACTGAAAAACACGGATGATATTCTTTTTAAAGTCTCTTGACTTTGATCTTTGGTCTATAGTTGTTGACGGTTATAAGAAACATGCACCTACAGTAGTTGATGGCCTGCTTGTAGACAAGCCTCATGACAAATATACAGAGGCTGAAAAAGCAAACGCTAGTCTAGATGCTCGTGCCATCAATGTACTGTTCTGTGCAATTGACAAAACAGAATTCAACAGAGTTTCAACCTGTAAGACGTCTCACGAGATCTGGAAACTTTTTGAGGTAACTTATGAAGGTACTTTCCAAGTGAAGGAATCCAAAATCAGTAGACTAACACAGGAGTATGAATCTTTTAAGATGAAATCCGGTGAGTCAATTACACAGATGTTCACATGTTTTCTTGATATTACTAATCCTTTGCAATCTCTTGATAAGGATTACAATAATCATAAGAAGATCAGAAAAGTGCTACGGGTTCTAACCAAGAACTGGAACCCAAAGGCAACAGTAATCATTGAAGGAAACGATCTCACCACCATGTCTCAGAAAACACGGATGGGGAAGCTCATGACCCATGAGCTTGATCTGCAAGAGTTTAAAGAAGCGACCCCAAAAGAAAAATCTATCGCCTTTAAAGCTCAAGCCAGAAAATCTACGTGCAATAATTATGAGGAAGAATCATCAAGTGGTGATGAACAAGCCCTACTAGTGAAGAACTTTAAAAAATTCCTAAAGTTTGAGAAATCAAACAGAAGGAAGAGAGATATCCAAGAAAGCAATGAAGATGAAACAATATGCTTTGGATGCAAGAAATCAGGGCACATGAAGAAGGACTGTCCAACTTCGAAGAAAAGCAGTCCATACGATATAATCAAGATCAAGCAGAAAAGCAACAACCAATCAAAAGTATGCAAACACAAGTATCTGGTATGAAAGTGATGCTAGTTGTCACTCCCCATTCCCGGAATACGTAAATTTTTGATTTTTCATGTATATGGTATCTGGCACCTGTATCTTTATTGCATGTATCCTGTATTTGTAACTGGCCATGGCATAGAACAGTATCTCGTTGCGGATTAGTGTGCCACCCTTTGTCCTTGTTTGATTGTAGGCGTGGTTCACTGTTTCGATGATAGGATTTCTGAACCGTGTTGTGGTTAGGATTTTATTTAATTAATCTAATTAGTTGTATCATGTAGCAATTAACATGTCATTAGTCACATGGTTAGAGCATGTTCAAGGCTTAGGGTTTTCTTAAGCCAACCCCTATATATATTCTCTTCCTCACTCTCTCTCTCCGCATTCACTCTTTTCATTTCTTTTCCTCCCAACCAATAGGCAAGTACATCTTGCACCAAATGGAGAGATTCTTACATTTTTCATTTCTTGATTTTTCTTTGGTATGATTTGTCTATATTGTTCTTCTCATCATCCTCTACAAGTTTAGTTCTTGGAGTTTTTGATTTAATGGCTAGTTGTGTGTAGATCAAAGTTTGTGCTATTTTCAGTTTTTTTTGGGTTTTCATCTATCAAACTTCTTCATTTTCAAAATCTAGTTGTTCTATGTTGTAGAGAATTTCGTTCTATCCCATTTTGACCTATAGAAGTCCAAATTTGGACTTAGAATGAAGGTTTTATGGAGCTTGGAAGCTGTGGGTTCCATGGCCATCCTTCTCAGATTTTCGGAGAAGATGGGTACCCACTTACCCAGTCGCATGAGATTCATTTACTCAGCCGCATGAGATTCATTTACCCAGCCGCATAGATGGGTACCCACTTACCCAGCCGCATGAGATTCATTTACCCAGCCGTATAGATGGGTAGCCACTTGTCCAGCCGCATGAGATTCATTTACTCAGCCGCATAGATGGGTACCCACTTACCCAGCCGCATGAGATTCATTTACCCAGCCGCATAGATGGGTACCCACTTACCCAGCCGCATGAGATTCATTTACTCAGCCGCATAGATGGGTACCCACTTACCCAGCCGCATGAGATTCATTCACCCAGCCGCATAGATGGGTACCCACTTACCCTGCCGCATAGATGAGTACCCATCTACTGCCGCTCATAGTGCCTATTTTGGCTATTTTTTTATATTTTATGTCCTATTTGGCTGATTCGAGGCCAGAATTTCTTCCAACTCCCAATATAAAAGTGGTAGATCTTTGTCTTGGCTTCAAGGACCTTCATGTCTCACTTTAACCTGAATTCATATGTGACTTTTATGTCACGAGGGGTCCACGTGACTTCCTGACTTGACCGTATTCCTGACCTGATTACCTGTATACGTGCTGGTACCTATAATAAGTGTGTATTGAGATGCAATATTAGTATGCACTGTGGTGCTATTTAATGAGTGCACTGAGGTGTGACTCTACGTGCTAAGTGATCATTCGTGTTATATGTCAATACATGTGTACCTTCCAGCAAGTCATGGTAATTGGTCAGTAATAGTGTCATGGTAAAATGATTGTTGTTTGATGCATTACACTAAGCATGGATCTAGATTGAGCCGATGTGGATTCATACTTAGGGTACACGTACTATGGTACGACATATAGGAGGATGACCATGTGACCACGACATGAAATTCCAATATCGAGATAGGGTTAATCTAAGCAACTTAAATTGGTAGAAGCATTGGGAGGGAACAGAATCTCGAGATCGTACGTCACCAGCCGCCCTGGGTCCCGTTTTGGCGCATCGGGTTGGCCGTCTAGGATACTGTATAATCATCCGTACTAGTGGAGTGCAGTATCTGATTTGTGACTGCCGAGCCAGCTCTTCCTATAGGAGAGCTGGAACCGTTACTGCTTATTCTAGCGTGGTGGCCTTTCGAGGGACCGGTGCATTTCGTGCTTGCTTGTATATAATGGTTTGGCTAGCCCTACTGGAATGCGATACGATCTGAGGATTCATATATATATATATATATATATATATATATATATATATATATATATTGCATTACTGGGATAATCCAGACAAATCATAGAAAGCCGTAGGATTGATTGGCCGCTTGTAAGCTGACTTGTTTGTGATATATTTTCTTCTGTTAGCTACCGAGGAACATGGACTATTGTGGTACGTGGTCCAACCCATGTCCTTGTTTGGTTGTTGGGTTGGGCTATTGTGCTGCGATAGGCTATGGACCAAAGTTGCGATCAGAAGCCCTTTTACTTGCCCATGGTTATAGGATATATCTTATCTCGGCACGATATTGGCACCGTTTGTCCTTATTTGGTTGTAAGGGTGTCGTATTATCTCGATGATATAGTATAAGCCTATAACTCGTGAATCAGGTCTTATTTAACTTATTGGATTTATCTCACTCTTTTGTGCTCCCTTGTGGTACTTGCTATTCGGGGCCTGACCCCGCTGGTTTTGTTTGGCCAGATCTCTTAGCTGCTCCCGAGGATCCAGCTTTCTACCCGAACAATGGTGCACACCAGGAGTATGAGCGCCAGTGTCACGCCCCAGAACCAGAATACTGGAGAGTGGGGGCAGACATAGCCAGCTACGTATATGAAATGGATTCCATCTCGATATACGGTCACGGCTGTCTAGATACATGAGGGTTTACTACAAGCCAACAGTCTCCTATGGTCATGAACAAGCCTAATGTCTCAATCACAAGCAAGTAAGTAAATGTTACAAGATGTATGATCATTAAATATACAATAATAAGGCGTCCCAAATATTACATATTCAGCTGATCATGAAGCTAGTCATTACAAAATGTTAGGACTAGCAAGAGTTTAGTCATACATGATCAACCCTAGGATCTGTCAATCATGTTACAGCCCGTAGGCAGACAGTAAGTAAATGCAATCGAGCTAAACAGGTGCTCGTCGGCTAAACGCCTCAAAAGAATATTTTTACAATAGAGTGGGAGAGCCAAAAATAACCCACTCGTTGCTAGGGTTTTGTCTAGTGGCCACCATCTGGCTGGAAGGTCGGTAGATCCTCTGGAGCTGCTCCGAAATCTGGCCACACAAAACCAGCTGGGTCAGACCCCAGAAAGAGCAAGTGCTACAAAGGAAGCTTCACTTAGGAACTAAAACCAGCAATCAGCACAAGAGTATAAATAAAATAAGAACTGGAAATAAAGAAAATACATCAGGATGATATACGACGAGATAACCATGGAACTATTTAGATAACCAGGTTACAACCCGTAAACCAAACAAGGACCGGGGTTGTAACCCTTCGTCTGAACAGAACTTGGAATTCTCACCATTTATTGGTAAAATAAATACAAGCATTCTGGTCATGCAGTAACCTGGAACAGGATCAGGACAAGACTAGACTGGTTTGACTCCATCCAATCATTTTACGGCCAAGCAAGAATTACGGCTTGATACTTTAACTAACTAGGGTTATCACAAGCCTAATTACTAACAAGATGCAGTGAGATTATTCCACAGCCACAAGCCCTGCAGTCCATCCAGGTTACCCGGGTTAAAAGATTTAGAGTTGAATTCAGGTGGGTACACCGTCCAGGAAACGAATGTACCCTTAGGTAGCTTGAAGGGTGCGACACATGACAGTGTGCTGGAAATGTGCCCTACTCGACGGCAGGCTACAGATCCCAAGGCGTGCCCAGGTAACGGGATTGCCTGTAGCTGGAAGATCTCTTTATGACTAGTGTATTAATCTAGTTATTAGTCCTTAGTTCATTTCAATAGGTACTCCTGACCGTGGTACTCAGGAGTCCCCTCCTAGACATGATGCAAGACAGGACTGAATTATTTGTACAAGCACAATCGCCCACGGTGTCCAGGATTAATTATACAGGTCATGTCATGTCAGGTAGCCGTCGCAACAGCTTATCAGATATATCATGTCAGGTTTTTATATCAAGTGTACTGGTCAAGAGTGCGCCACGACGGGCTACTATCAGGTCATGTCATGTTTTACTTGTCATGAGTGCACCACTATGGGTCACTGTCATGCCAGGCTCAATTATCATGTCCAAACATATCAGGTAAATTCGTGATTATCAAGTTCATGACAAAAGGCGTAAATGGACGTAAAATATCTAATAAAATATCAATATTCAGGGCTATAGAAGAGCTATGCGGCTAAGTCATATGCGGTCAGGAAAAGGGTAAGACACATGCGGCCCAATTAGGAGAGCGCATGCGGCCAGGATCACTGGATCCCATGCGGCCAAGACAAGGGGCGCATGCGGCTGGAAGTGCAAGGGCGCATGCGGCCAGGAAGCCAATCCCCATGCGGCTAGGGGGACGAGGACGCATGCGGGTCCAAGATGTTGGGCCTCATGCGGCCAGCGGAAGAGTAGGCTTCATGCGGCTGGGAGGGAGCAAGTTCATGCGGCTAGGGAATGACGGGCGCATATGCGGCTGGGATTAATCAGGGTCATGCGGCCCGGACTAAGAAGTCCATGCGGCTGGGTCTGGGGGTTCTCATGCGGCTCGGGGATTCAGACAGTCATGCGGCTGAGAGGACTCGAGTCCTCATGCGGCTGGCGAGTAACTGGTCTATGCGGCTCGCGGGGAAAAGTTCATGCGGCTGAGAGAGCACTTGCCGCACGAAGTGTTCATGCGGTCAAGTCAAGCCCATGCGGCCAGGACTGTCGTATGAAGGCTCATGCGGCTCGGAATCACTTGTCGCAGGAAGTGTCATGCGGTCATGTCTAGCACTGTTCTTCTTCTCCAAGCTTCTGAGAAGAAGAACGCCAAGAATCCATGCTTCCGAGCTCCATGAAACCTTCATCCGGAATCCAAATCCGAACTTCCACAGGTCAAAATGGGGCAGAATGAAATGCTCTACAATATGGAACCATCAAAACTCGGAAATAACAAGATTAAGTAGATCAAAACCCAAGAAATACGAAAATAAAATAAATTTAGATCTACAAGAATCTAGCCATGGAAATTAGAAATGTCAAGTACTAAAGCGTTTTAGAATGTAGTAAGGAAGAGAATGAAGTAATAAAATTAGAGTTCCTCCATGAAGCAAGTTGCACTTGCCTAGACCTCTCTCTCCCTCTCTCTGGTAGGTAAGGAAGTAATGGTGGAGAAGATGATAAATGAAGAGAGAGAAAGGAGAAGGGTTAATAAATGGTAGTGGTGGTGGTAGGTAGGGAGTTCACCCCTTGGTTCATGATGAACCAAGAGCAATCCCAAACTGAACCAAGCCAACCCAAACCAAGAATAAACCAAGCCCAGGGAGGAAATTAAGCAAGAAAATCATGCAATACAAGAATAAATACATACACGTATTCCAGAAATACGTAATACGAACCACAGGCATTACAACTCTATCCACCTTAAAAGAATTCCGTCCTCGGAATTTAATCAAGAGGCTAGAGGAGCAATGACACGCTACATTAATCACATGCAAGCTATAACTAGGCAGACAATCACTCATTCAAGCAAGAAATCGAAGGCATGAGGCATAAGAAAGATATTATACCTCACGAGTCAAACAAGTCGGGATATCGCGATCGGATATCATCCTCATGCTCCCACATTGCCTCCCCCAAAGAGTGATGACCCCAAGCAACTCGGACTAACTTGATAGTCTTGTTCTTGAGGATCTTCTCTCTTCGATCCAATATAGACACGGGCCTCTCCTCATACGAAAGGTTGGTACCAACAACCAATTTCGAATGATCTAGGATGTGGCTCGGGTCTGGGATATACCGTCGTAATTGGGATACATGGAACACATCATGCACCTCGCTTAGCGACGGTGGAAGAGCGAGACGATATGATACATCTCCTACTCGCTCTAGAATGTCAAACGGTCCTATATACCTAGGACTAAGCTTTCTCCGTACGCCGAAACGAATGACACCACGGTTAGGCAAAATCCTCAGGAATACATGATCGCCGACAGAAAACTCTAGAGGGCGCCGATGAGAATCGGCCCAATGGCGCTGGCGATCTTGGGCAACTCAAAGATGATCTCTGACTCGCCTGACCACTTCAACTGTCTGGGCAATCATTTCTGGACCGAGCATCTGTCTCTCTCCAACATCATGCCAGGCTAGCGGGGATCTGCACTTTCTACCATACAGTACCTCGAACGGTGCCATCTGGATACTGGCCTGGAAACTGTTATTGTACGAGAATTCCACCAGGTACAAGTAATCTTCCCATGAACCACCGAAGTCAAGTGTGCAAGACCGCAACATGTCTTCAAGAGTCTGGATCGTGCGCTCCGACTGGCCATCTGTCTGCGGGTGATATGCTGAACTGAACTGGAGATGAGTTCCCAAACTCTCTTGCAAGCTACGCCAAAAGTGCGACGTAAATCTGGAATCTCGGTCCGAGGTGATACTGACTGGCACACCGTGCAACCTGACAATCTGCCTGAGGTACATCTCCGCTAGCTGAACTGTCGACTGACCAACTATGAACGGGAGGAAGTGAGCTACCTTCGTGAGCCGATCAACAATAACCCAGATAGCATCTCTACCAGCTGGGGATCTTGGTAATCCAGTCACAAAATCCATGGTCACATGCTCCCACTTTCACACTGAAATCGACAAGGGCTGAAGAAGTCCAGCCGGTCTCTGATGTTCGGCTTTAACTTGTTGGCAAACCAAACACCGAGAGACAAACCGAGCTATCTCCCGCTTCATGCCATTCCACCAGAAAAACTTCCGGATATCACGGTACATCTTCGTACTGCCAGGATGGATAGAATACTGAGAACTGTGAGCCTCTGACATGATCTCCTGTCTGATATCTCCACCGGGTATACAAAGACGCTTACCATGTCGAAGTGTACCATCCTCATGAATGCATAACTCTGGTCTTCGTCCTGCCTCACACTCTGCTCTGAGTCGCTGAAGCTTGGAATCTGTCGACTGTGCCATTCGGATCCTCTCGACTATAGTAGACTGAACTTGCATACTGGCCATCAAGGCCACACTGGAAGGAAGAACAACTTCAATACCCATCTTCTGAAGATCTGCTAACAGCTCTGGTTGCGCTGTTAGAAAATAAACTTCCGCTCTCCTGCTCAATGCATCCGTAACAGCATTGGCCTTCCCAGGATGATACTGCAGGTTGACATCATAATCCACAAGAAGCTCCAGCCACCTTCTCTGACGTATGTTAAGATCCTTCTGGGTGAAAACATACTTCAGGCTCTTGTGGTCGGTAAAAATCTCCACCCTGTCTCCATACAAGTAGTGCCTCCACAACTTAAGTGCAAACACCACTGCTGCCAGCTCCAAGTCATGGGTTGGGTAATTCCCCTCATGATTACGAAGTTATCGTGACGCATAAGCTATTACCTTCCCATGCTGCATCAGAACACATCCTAAACCTCTGCCTGAAGCATCACAGTATACTGAGAATCCTTCGGTCCCATCTGGAAGCGTGAGAATAGGAGTTGTTATCAGGCCTCGCTTCAACTGCTCAAATAAACTCTGACACTCTGCTGTCCAAGCAAACTGTGCATCCTTGCGGGTCAACTGGGTCAATGGCGCTAAAATTCGAGTAAAATCTAAAATAAACCGCCGGTAGTAGCCGGCCAATCCAAGAAAACTACGAACCTCTGCAACTGTGCTGGGCATTGGCCATGACTCAATAGCCACAATCTTCTGGGGATCCACTTCTACTCCTCCTCGAGTGATGATATGACCCAAGTACGAAATGCGATCGAGCCAGAACTCGCATTTACTGAACTTGGCATATAACTGGTGCTCTCTGAGGATCTGAAGAACTATACGGAGATGCTGCTCATGCTCCGCCTCACTCTTGCTGTAGACCAGGATGTCATCCAAGAACACAATCATAAACTGATCCAAGTAAGGCATGAAGATGCGATTCATGAGGTCCATGAATACTGCCGGCGCATTGGTTGCTCCAAAAGGCATAACAAGGAACTCCCAATGCCCATATCTCGATCTAAAAGCTGTCTTCGGGATGTCCTGCTCTCTGACTCTGATTTGATGATAACCTGAGCGCAAGTCAATCTTCGAGAATACTGAAGCTCCCTTGAGTTGATCAAACAAGTCATCTATCCTCGGAAGAGGGTATCTGTTCTTGATTGTCACTGAGTTCAAGTACGATAATCAATACATAACCTGGACGTACCATCCTTCTTTTTCATAAGAAGCATCGGGGCTCCCCAAGGCGATCCACTAGCACGAATGAATCCCTTGGTTCGAAGTTCTTCAATCATCTTGTACAAGATCTCCAATTCTGAAGGCGCCATCCTGTAGACTCTCTCTGACACTGGGGCTGTCCCGGGAATCAAGTCTATAGTGAACTCGATCTCCCGCTCCGAAGGCACACCTGGAAGTTCTTCTGGAAAAACATCTGGGAACTCATCCACTATCCTGGGCAACTGAACTGCCGCTACTGCCATCCGCAATACTGGAGGAGAAGGCTCAACTACGCCTCGAGAAAAAGAAAACTCTGGCTCGCCTGGAATGCTAAAAACAACCCTACCAATGTGGCAGTCTATCCTAGCATACTTGTTCCTCAACCAATCCATCCCTAGGACCACATCATAATCGGCCATCGGGAACTCTATCAATCTAGCAGGAAATTCTCTACCGCTAACTACGATCCGACACGAGGAAAACACTCTATCTACTCCCACAAGTCCGTTACCAGTAAGTATATTAAGCCTGACTGATAATGACTCGGGCTCCAATCCTACCCGTGTCGCGAATCGTGCAGACATAAATGAATGCGATGTACCAGAATCAAATAAAGCTGAAGCTGGAAAGGAGTTGACGAGAATAGTACCTGCCACTAACTCTCCTGGTGCCAATCCTTCCTCCACGGTCATCACCATAGCCTGACCGTGCCCTCGGGGTGCTGGTCCCCTCTGCTGAAATCCTCGCTGCCTGCTCTGACTCTGGGCTTGGACTTGTACATACTGCTGGGGGTTCTGCTGCTGAAACACTTGGGTCTGAGGCGGCAAGGGCCTCGGCAATGGATACTGCTGCCGCTGGACCGGAGCTGGTCCTCTCACCGAAGAGCTAGAAAGGTTGGACGATGATGAACCACCCCTATTCGGGCAGGATCCAACCCTATGGTCTGGTGCTCCACAAGCCAGGCACAATCCTTGTGTCCTGTGACATTCTGCCACCACATGGCCTGGCTTCCCACAATGTGAACATCCCACTGCGGAAGACTGCTTCTGCTTCTGCTGCTGAGGGTGCGTCGGGGTGGAATGCTGAACCGACGTTACTGAGGCCGCTCGCCTCGGAGCTCCAATAGTCAAAGCCCTGGCCGCCGGGGCTGGGGCTGAAGACTGATTCATCTGGCCGTGAGATCTCTTCCGACCTCCGGCCCTATCCACAATCCTCTAGGAGGTATACTCATGCCTCCTAGCTGCTCTCAAGACTGCATCAAAAGTCTGATGCTTAAACTGCTCGACCGCCAACAAGATCTCCAGGTGAAGTCCCTGCTGGAATCGCTGGGCTCTATCATACTCGGTTGCCACCAAGGTGGGAGCAAACCGACTGAGTCTCGAAAACTCGGCCGCATATCCGTCGACCGTCCTGCCTCCTTGCTTCAGATTGGTAAACCTCGTCTGCAGATCATACCGAGCCATGGCATCGAAATACTTGGTCTGGAATCTCTCTCTGAATACTGCCCAAGCAATGGGTGCTGCTAATCCAACGGCCTGCGCTGCCCACCAGCTGCGGGCAAGATCTAACAACTGCAGGCGCACAACGACCACCTTCTCGTTCTCTGGGGTCCTGGCTGCTTCTAGAATCACCTCTGTGTCCTGAAGCCATGCATCTGCTGCGATAGCATCTTCACTACCGTCGAAGAATGGAGGGTTCAAGCGCTTGAAGCTGTTGGCCGCGCTGTTACCCTGATGACCACCCCGGGTCAAAGCATCCGTCACTGCCTGGTGTAAGACATCTCTACGCCGGTCTTGGGAAGCTATCAAGGTCCTGACGAGTCCTACCAAAGTGCCATCATCAGGCTCGGCAGGCTGAATCGGCTGCACTGCTGGCTCTCCGCCAGAAGGCACGACTCTGGAGGCTACTCCCGAATGCTGAGCTTGATCTCCAGGTTGCTGCTGGTCCGCGGCAGGGGCTCCGCCTTGCTGATCGGCAGGACCACGAACAATGCCGCTGAAGAAGACGATATAGGGAACAATAAGGAAGGACCAGGACAGATCAACGATACAAGCATATGATCAGGACAAGAATCCAGGAATTCAGAAGATTCGAGAAGAGATCAAGGGCGAATACTGATTGAGACATCTATTCGGTAAACCCCATATCTTGATTTACAAGACCTGCATGGGCCACCACTTAAACCATGTCACGCCCCAGAACCAGAATACTGAAGAGCGGGGGCAGACATAGCCAGCTACGTATATGAAATAGATTCCATCTCGCTATACGGTCACGGCTGTCTAGATACATGAGAATTTACTACAAGCCAACAGTCTCCTATGGTCATGAACAAGCCTAATGTCTCAATCACAAGCAAGTAAGTAAATGTTACAAGATGTATGATCATTAAATATACAATAATAAGGCGTCCCAAATATTACATATTTAGCTGATCATGAAGCTAGTCATTACAAAATATTAGGACTAGCAAGAGTTTAGTCATACATGATCAACCCTAGGATCTGTCAATCATGTTACAGCCCGTAGGCAGACAGTAAGTAAATGCAATCGAGCTAAACAGGTGCTCGTCGGCTAAACGCCTCAAAAGAATATTTTTACAATAGAGTGGGAGAGCCAAAAATAACCCACTCGTTGCCAGGGTTCCGTCTAGTGGCCACCATCTGGCTAGAAGATCGGTAGATCCTCTGGAGCTGCTCCAAAATTTGGCCACACAAAACCAGCTGGGTCAGACCCCAGAAAGAGCAAGTGCCACAAAGGAAGCTTTACTTAGGAACTAAAACCAGCAATCAGCACAAGAGTATAAATAAAGTAAGAACTGGAAATAAAGAAAATACATCAGGATGATATACGACGAGATAACCATGGAACTATTCAGATAACCAGGTTACAACCCGTAAACCAAACAAGGACCGGGGTTGTAACCCTTCGTCTGAACAGAACTTGGAATTCTCACCATTTATCGGTAAAATAAATACAAGCATTCTGGTCATACAGTAACCTGGAACAGGATCAGGACAAGACTATACTGGTTAGACTCCATCCAATCATTTCACGGCCAAGCAAGAATTACGGCTTGATACTTTAACTAACTAGGGTTATCACAAGCCTAATTACTAACAAGATGCAGTGAGATTATTCCACAGCCACAAGCCTTGCAGTCCATCCAGGTTACCCGCGTTAAAAGATTTAGAGTTGAATTCAGGTGGATACACCGTCCAGAAAACGAATGTACCCTTAGGTAGCTTGAAGGGTGTAACACATGACAGTGTACTGGAAATGTGTCCTACTCGACGGCAGGCTACAGATCCCAAGGCGTGCCCAGGTAACGGGATTGCCTGTACCTGGAAGATCTCTTTATGACTAGTGTATTAATCTAGTTATTAGTCCTTAGTTCATTTCAATAGGTACTCCTGACCGTGGTACTCAGGAGTCCCCTCCTAGACATGATGCAAGACAGGACTGGATTATTTGTACAAGCACAATCGCCCACGGTGTCCAGGATTAATTATACAGGTCATGTCATGTCAGGTAGCCATCGCAACAGCTTATCAGATATATCATGTCAGGTTTTTATGTCAAGTGTACTGGTCAAGAGTGCGCCACGACGGGCCACTATCAGGTCATATCATGTTTTACTTGTCATGAGTGCACCACTACGGGTCACTGTCATGCCAGGCTCAATTATCATGTCCAAACATATCAGGTAAATTCGTGATTATCAAGTTCATGACAAAAGGCGTAAGGATATAAAATGGACGTAAAATATCTAATAAAATATCAATATTCAGGGCTATAGAAGAGCTATGCGGCTAAGTCATATGCGGTCAGGAAAAGGGTAAGACACATGCGGCCCAATTAGGAGAGCGCATGCGGCCAGGGTCACTGGATCCCATACGGCCAAGACAAGGGGCGCATGCGGCTGGAAGTGCAAGGGCGCATGCGGCCAAGAAGCCAATCCCCATGCGGCCAGTGGGACGAGGACGCATGCGGCTCCAAGATGTTGGGCCTCATGCGGCCAGCGGAAGAGTAGGCTTCATGCGGCTGGGAGGGAGCAAGTTCATGCGGCTAGGGAATGACGGGCGCATATGCGGCTGGGATTAATCAGGGTCATGCGGCCCGGACTAAGAAGTCCATGCGACTGGGTCTGGGGGTTCTCATGCGGCTCGGGGATCCAGACAGTCATGCGGCTGAGAGGACTCGAGTCCTCATACGGCTGGCGAGTAACTGGTCTATGCGGCTCGCGGGGAAAAGTTCATGCGGCTGAGAGAGCACTTGCCGCACGGAGTGTTCATGCGGTCAAGTCAAGCCCATGCGGCCAGGACTGTCGTATGAAGGCTCATGCGGCTCGGAATCACTTGTCGCATGAAGTGTCATACGGTCAAGTTTAGCACTGTTCTTCTTCTCCAAGCTTCTGAGAAGAAGAACGCCAAGAATCCATGCTTCCGAGCTCCATGAAACCTTCATCCAGAATCCAAATCCGAACTTTCATAGGTCAAAATGGGGCAGAATGAAATGCTCTATAATATGGAACCATCAAAACTCGGAAATAACAAGATTAAGTAGATCAAAACCCAAGAAATACAAAAATGAAATAAACTTAGATCTACAAGAATCTAGCCATGAAAATTAGAAATGTCAAGTACTAAAGCGTTTTAGAATGTAGTAAGGAAGAGAATGAAGTAATAAAATTAGAGTTCCTCCATGAAGCAAGTTGCACTTGCCTAGACCTCTCTCTCCCTCTCTCTGGTAGGTAAGGAAGTAATGGTGGAGAAGATGATAAATGAAGAGAGAGAAAGGAGAAGGGTTAATAAATGGTAGTGGTGGTGGTAGGTAGGGAGTTCACCCCTTGGTTCATGATGAACCAAGAGCAATCCCAAACCGAACCAAGCCAACCCAAACCAAGAATAAACCATGCCCAGGGAGGAAATTAAGCAAGGAAATCATACAATACAAGAATAAATACGTACACGTATTCCAGAAATACGTAATATGAACCACAGGCATTACAGCCAGGGACCATGAGTGGGTTTCTTCTTCACCGCTCTGATATCTTCTATTTTTACTTAGCGTTTAGCCACCGATACCTGTTTAGCCGGCAGTTCTGGACGCTAGTTTCCTTTTGCATAATTGTAATTAAATCAGACTGCAGCTGACTATAGTTATGTACTATTGACTCTCTGAACTAGCTCATCATTTTGTATAGCTAGACTCATGAATCATTTTGATGAAGCGTCAGGGACGCCTTACTGCTTTGTCATATATGATCATTATTTACTGCTTCTTGTTTTGATTGATTGAGACATAGATGCTCTGTGGGACCATAGGAGACCTGATTGTATCATGCACCCCCTAGTCTCTTGACAGTCACGATCGCCGTATGACGTTTATATATCTCATACAGTGTAGCTGGCCTAGTCCGTCTCAGTATTCCGGTACTGGGGCGTGACAAGGTTTTAGTGGTAGCCCATGCAGGGTCTGTTTTTCAAACTTGTGGGGGTGTTGCGATTATAGGAGTCTCAATCAAAATATGTTCCCCTTGATCTCCTGATTTATTTTCTCTTTCTCCCACCTTGATTGCTAACTTGATTACCATCCTCGATTCCTTCTCGTCCTGTCTTTTGATACCTTGTATCCTTTCCTTTAGGGTTACTTCATTCTCGGCTATTGGAGGAGCCGGCATGGGAGAGAATCCAGTAGATCCGGGACCAGTTGGAGATCAGCAAGGGGTAGCCCCTCTACCTGGACAGATTCACATCGAGAACGTTACCGAGTATGAGCCAGTTGAGCTACAGAGGCCAGAGGATCCCGTACCTCCAGTGATGCCGGTAGTACCAGTAGCATTAGATGCGTCGGCACTATTGCAGATTATTAGAGGGTTATTGGAGACCCAGCAACGCCAGACGGCAGCCCAATAACAACAACAAATTCGATAATAAGAACAGAATGTGCTATAGAATCAGGGGTTGCAATTAGCCCTTGAGAGAAGTATCAGGAATGATTCAGGAGCGTCCGGAAGATTTTGTCGACTTAACCCGAGATATTTTGACGGCACGGAAGATGCCATCACGGCGGATACTTGGCTTCAGGATATAGAGGCTATATTGACCGTAGCAAAGGTTCCAGCAGAAGAGAAGGTTGACCAGATCAGACTTTTACTTCAGGATCTAGCCCGCGATTGGTGGGCATCGAAAGAGGTTGGAATGAGACATCATGTTCCCTGGGATAGCTTCAGTACCAGATTCAAGGCCAAGTACTTTGGCATGGTAGCACGGTATGAGCTACAGCAGAGGTTTATCAGTCTCAAGCAGGCTGGTAAGTCGGTAGATAGTTATGCAGCAGAGTTCTGCAGATTAAGTAGGTTTGCTCGGATGATGGTAGCGACAGACCCAGAGAGAGCAATGAGGTTCCAGCAGGGACTTCACCTAGAGATTTTGCAACTGGTCAAGGGGCATGACTACCAGACATTCGATGCAGTATTGACGACGGATCGGAGGCAAGAGCTTACTATTCAAAGGTTATCAGCAAGGACTGGGGCCAGAAGAGGTTTCATACGCAGTGTGCTGGGGGAGGAGCAGTACCTCGGACGTCAGCACCAGCACCTGGCGTTCGTATTCGTGATGCAGCACTAGTCACGATAATTATGACTGTACCAGTTTGACAGTAGCAATAGAGGAACCAACAGCAGCGTCAGGAAGCACCAATGGGTTACACTTACTGTGGTAAGGAAGGGCACACTAGGGATGTGTGTCGTTCAGCTAATGGATTATGCTTGAGGTATGGCAGTCCAGATCATAGGATTGCCAATTGTCCTATGATGCAGAGGCCAGGAGGGCCAGCTCAATGGTTACCGACGTTGCCAGCTCCAGAGGTAGCACCGTATCAAGGGCCAGCACTAGCAGTGAGGCCACTAGCCCAGCGTCCATTATTGACGCAAGCTCAGATGTACCGACAAGCGCAACATCAGGTTGGACAGCAGGGCCAGGGAAGGCAGGGACAAATGCAAGAAGAATTTAGAGTATTATAGCAGAGGTTGGCTGAAGGCGGTCAGATTTTGGGTAAGTTTTGAGTATTATTTATTATAATTCCTTGAGTTTTATATTCGAAGAGTGAAGGCGACTTTCTCGTCTCACTCATCTGCTCTCGTATCATGTGATACATGATATTCATTATGTGTCTTGATTACGAGAGTACGTCCTGGGCAGAGTCTCGTTCCTGATTTAGTCATTGGTACCGACTTATCTCAAGCGTTGACCCTTGTCCACTTTGGGAGTCAGTGTAGGACCTCGAGGATGAATTCCTACCTGACTTGAGAGGCATATTTCATTCGTATGTCTCCGATCATTTCCTTCTAGGGTATGATTATTGTTTGTGCTCTTACTTAATTATTCTTGCTTTCTTAAACTGTTCATGTGCCATGTGTTGTTTGATAATTGTGCTTGCTATATGTCATGAGTGTATTTCGTGATCTGAGAGCACGCTTGACTAGCCTTATCAAAATTTCGAGGACGGAATTTTTCTAAGGAGGGTAGAAATGTCACTCCCCATTTCTGGAATACGTAAATTTTTGATTTTTCATGTATATGGTATCTGGCACCTGTATCTTTATTGCATGTATCATGTATTTATAACTGGCCATGGCATAGAACAGTATCCCGTCGCGGATTAGTGTGCCACCCCTTGTCCTTGTTTGGTTGTAGGCGTGGTTCACTGTTTCGATGATAGGATTTCTGAACCGTGTTGTGGTTAGGATTTTATTTAATTAATTTAATTAGTTGTATCATGTAGCAATTAACATGTCATTAGTCACATGGTTAGAGCATATTTAGGGCTTAGGGTTTTCTTAAGCCAACCCCTATATATATTCTCTTCCTCACTCTCTCTCCTCATTCACTCTTTTCATTTCTTTTCCTTCCAACCAATAGGCAAGTACATCTTGCACCAAATGGAGAGATTCTTGTATTTTTTATTTCTTAATTTTTCGTTGATATGATTTGTCTATATTGTTTTCTCATCATCCTCTACAAGTTTAGTTCTTGGAGTTTTTGATTTAATGGCTAGTTGTGTGTAGATCTAAGTTTGTGCCATTTCGATTTTTTTTGATCTATCAAACTTTTTGTTTTCAAAATCTAGTTGTTCTATGTTGTAGAGAATTTTGTTTCCCTATTTTGACATGTAAGTCCAAATTTGGACTTAGAATGAAGGTTTTATGGAGCTTGAAAGCTGTGGGTTCCATGGCCATCCTTCTCAGATTTTCGGAGAAGATGGGTACCCACTTACCCAGCCGCATGAGATTTATTACTCAGCCGCATGAGATTCATTACCCAGCGCATAGATGGGTACCACTTACCCAGCCGCATAGATGGGTACCCACTACCCAGCCGATGATTCATTACCCAGCCGCATAGAGGGTACCCACTTACCCAGCCGAATGAGATTCATT
>JANAVB010022477.1:0-50301 GCA_029216955.1 Iris pallida | reverse complement strand
ATTTGTGTTCTCTTCTTCTTATTCTTGATTATATTGCTGATGTGTTCAAGTTTCCGATGATCTGTAGTGTTGTCGAAAATGTTGTCTCCAGTGATCAATCGACAGAGGAGATGGAGGACCAAGGGAGAAGGAAAGCCAGGTTTGGTTCCAGTAACTCTTTTTTGAGGCATTGTTCAATTTTTTTTGAGACATCGTGTCGGACACTTACGGATGTGTGACACAAAAATACACCAGAATCCACTTGGGACACACAAGATCGAGATGCCGTACCATATTTGTGTCCGTGCAACATAGCTCACCATTGTGCTTATTATTGTTCCAAATTATTGTAGAAACAAATCGAATGCTTCCCGTCGTCGAGCAACCGAAAGAGGTTCAGAAAGAAGAAGAAGAAGAAGAAGAAGAAGAAGAAGAAGAAGAAGAAGCTGACTTCTCGGATGGAGGGATTCAAGGAGTAGAAAAAGAACACACTGTTGTTCTAAGCGAGGAAGAAGCGGCTAAGTTCTCGAATGGAGGGATTCAAGTAGTAGTAGAACACACTACTGTTCTAAATGATGAACTTGGAGTTGAAGCTGCAGAAATGAATGCTGAAATTTCAATGATCGATCAAAATAGGGACTCCGAAGAAGAAGAAGCTGGCGATGAGGAATCAATGGTCGAACTCTCTGTCGATGTCCCGGCAGCAGCCACTGATCAGACCTCTCAAGTCGGTCTGGTTGATCCCTCCGATGATGGTCTCTCTCCTGCACGACAACTGTCACGATCCCAAATATTTTTGAGAGTGTGCATGATTGAAGGAGGGGATGGAATCTGGCTATACGTATGTGAATACAACTAATCTTTTTCCTGCTAATCTTCTGATATTGATTTGAGAGGAATCTTGATAATTTCTTATTGTCTCTTCAGCCTGTAGGCCTACTGTAAGCGTTTTGGTCATACAGGTTTGCTGCAACGACTAGACTGACAACATGTCTCTTCCATCGTCCGAGTCTCTGAGATTGCGAGATGAGCACAATACGATAATTAATCTGGGAGAACAAATCCTTCAAGGCTACGAGACAATGCACTTTGGTATATATATAGATGGAGGAGGGGATCAGATGTATGACTAACCACCAGATGGAGGAGGAGGAGGATCAGATGGACATGAATATGACGTAGAATTAGAAGCTCTGTATTATCGTATCTGATACGTGTCCGACATGAAATTTAATATATTTTTGATTGTCTGTGCTTTCTAAGATGATAATGATATAGATATGTTGTTGACGGAGTTGAATTTTGCCTATTAGTTTGGTATGTCTTAGATTACAAAGGAAGAAGTATGAAAATTTCTACCTTTCTTTCGATCCTTACCTCCAACTTTAAGTTAGATCCTTCTTTCGAACGTTTGGTGCACCACCTGCATTTTTGGTGTATTCTTTTTCTTCTTCTTCTTCCTGGTCTTTCGTTCTGTCATTCCTAATAACTTATCCAATTACAAATATTACACTCTTATTTTATCCGGATTATGCACAATCTATATATAGCTTTTAACGCCCCCTTCCCTCTCTGACCTCTCCCATAGTTTAATAACTAAAGAATCTGTTATTTTCGAACATTTTTCCGGTAAGAGCCAGCCCACGAGATTAGATTGTCCGGTCCTGAATTAGTTTGTTGTCTCTTGAGCCTTATTGTAACCTGATCCTGGAGGGTCATCCGTGATCGACATGATCTTATGGGGTTGTCTTGAGCCTGGAGGTTGTCCCAAGTAGAATATGAGTTATCCAAGTCCGAAGTCTTATCTAACTTATTTTTGTGCGCTATTATGATTGCATCAGCCCTTCGGTCGATTCCTTTTTAAAAAATATTGGTCCCTTCTTAAAATTTTATTTCATAAATTCCTGTTAAAAATATACAAGTATTATACATTTCTAAAAGATATAAAAAAATTTGCTTATAATACAAGTTTTATTCAGTTGATTGCTAACAAGGGTTCCGTGTATGTTATGACTTTAGCTTCCAGTTTCTTTATCTGCAGGAAACAAAACAATCAATTAGTCAATATCAAGAAGACTTCATTGGCCAAACAAAAGTTAATACATATGATATGACTTGGAAGTAACGTCTGAACCAAGTTAATTTTGGGAACCAACCAAACTAAGCCGAAAGAATACCTTAAATGAACCTTAAATGAACCGTGCCCGATGGGCACGGGTTATGACTAGTATATATATATATATATATATATATATATATATATATATATATATATATATATATATATATATATATATATCTTTTATATATATATATATATATTATATATATAAGAGATAAATAAATAAATAAATAAATAAATAAATATATATATATATATATATATATATATATATATATATATATATATATATATATATATATATTTATTTATCTCTTTTATATATATATATATATAATATATATATATATATATATATATATATATATATATATATATATATATATATATATATATATATATATATATATATATATATATATATATTAAAAAAAAATATATATATATATATATATATATATATAATATAAGAGATATTTTAAGATATTTAATAAAGTAGAGAGAGGAAGAGATATTTTCAAAATAGGAAAAAGAGAAATATTGTGTGGGGTATTTGGGTAGTCATGGGAGGACAATATGGAGCTTGGGTTCAGGTTCGATCGAGCCAGGTCGAGTCAAAATCGGACAGGGTACAATAATTGAATTTAAAATAGGTATTTATAATCAGGGGTAAATAAGTAACATGCGGGGACTCAATAAAAGGCTTCATAAGGGCCATGTCCATACTTTGGGTCGACTAGGTTGGATCGATGTCGGGTCCCGAAATTAAATTGGAAATTAAATCAGGTTTTACGGTAGATAATTAATTGGCCTAAATTGACCCGAAAGTTGTGCGAAGAAAATTAAGCACAAAATAGAGTGTCTGAGTGGGACACGAAGGTCATGGGCGAAGAGCGTCTCGAGTAGATCATTCATGAGAAGTTGGTTCTGAGAAAATGAATGGTCTTGTGTTCCTAAATTAAAAGCCACGGTAACGTGTAAACGATGATCAAAGACAAAAGTGGAAATAATTATTCAACGATTAATTGGTCTAATTTGATCTGAAGTTGCGCGATACAAAAAGAGCACAAGGGAACGAGTTTAGGTGGGACATGATATATCAAAACGAAGATAATCTTATCTACTACAAAACTCGTAAAGAGAGTTTACAGAGATTGGCATCCCTGACGCTTCAGAAGTCAAAGTTATGGGAAGAAACATAATGATCAAAACAATTAAATAATAAAATATTTATTGAAAATAATTCATTCAGAAAATTTAAAATAAACCCTGAAATTCAGGGGGCTTACAGTCATACAAAATACGAAGACTAGCAAGAGTTTCAGTCATACATGATCAACTCTAGGATTTGTTAATCATGTTACAGCCCGTAGGCAGATAGTAAGTAAAGTATGCAACACGAGCTAACACTTGCTCGGCGGCTAAACGCCTCAAAAGAATAATTTTAAAATTAGAGTGGAAGAGCAAAATAAACCCACTCGTTGTCAGGATTTTTTCTAGTGTTCACCATCTGACAGGAAGGCTGGAAGATCCTCGGAAGCTACTCCGAAATCTGACCATACAAAACCAGCTGGGTCAGACCCCAGAAAGAGCAAGTGCCACAAGGGAGGCTTCACTTAAGAACTAAAACCAACATGTCATAACATAAACAAGAGTAATAATAGGAAAACATGAAATATAAATAAGGCAATAAATGACGAGAGGACGAGAAACTATTCCGGAAGCCAGGTTACAATCCTTAAACCAAACAAGGACCGAGGTTGTAACACTTCGCCTGAACAGAACCGGATCTCTTGCCATTTATTGCTAAGAGTAAAGCGTAAGCAAGCATGTCCTAAGATAGCCATGTACTGGATCTAGACAAGACTAGACAGGATTGGACTCCATCCAACATTTATGGCCAAACAAACAGTACAGCTTGATACTTTAACTAACTAGGGTTATCACAAGCCTAATTACTAGCAAGATGCAATGAGATGTTCCGGCAGTCACAAGCCCTGCAGCTATCCAGGTTATCCAGGCGAGGTTCATGTAAGAGTTATCAATAATTATTAGGTGACTTGGAGTGCAACACATGACAGTGTGCATATTACTTGTTTCAAGAAGTGCCCTACAAGACAGTATGCTGAAAATGTGCCATACTCGTCGGCAGGCTACAAGTCCATCAGGTGTGGCCGGGATAACGGGATCGCCTGTAACTGAAAACATCTCTCTATATGAGCTACTTTGATCAATCTAGTAATTAACCTAGTCAGATTCAGAATGAATCCCTGATCGTGGTAACCAGGGATGCAAGTCATAGACATGATACGAGATGAGACTGGTAGCTTATACAAGCACATTCAAGAACAATCACCCACGGTGTTAAGACGAGTTATTATTCAGCATGTCAAGATAGTCGTCGTAACAGCATTCAAGATTATATGCCAGGTTTACTTATCAAGATTACTTGTCAAGAGTGCGCCACGACGGGCCACTATCAAGATTACTCATCTTGTCAAGAGTACGTTACGACGGACCACCATCAAGAATTATTATATCAAGTTACTTGTCAAGAGTGCACCACGACGGGTCACTATTTAAGAGTTATTCATGTAAAGCCATATTGCCATGCCGTGTTCAGGGTTAAATTAAGACAAGTTATGCCCAAGATTCACAATTATCAATTCGGGTAGTCACAAGTTAGGCTGAGTACAAGGTGTAAGCAATTTAAAACATAAAATAATATAATAATAAAAGAACATGCAAGGGGCAAGGGCATGGGGGCCAAGGAAGCATGCGGCAAAGGCATGCGGTCCGTAGGACAAAATGGGACAGGAACTCATGCGGCCAAAGACTCATGTGGTCCGTAGGACCAAGGCGGTCCGCAGGATGCAGGCAACCAATGACTCATACGGCCAGACTCATGCGACCGCAGGACCAAGGCGGTCCGCGGGACGCATGCGGCCGAGGACTCATTGTTTGCCATTGATTATAAAAGAACATAACAATTATATCGGAGGACTGGACTTTTACTTCACAATACAAACTCGCTCGTACAAAGAAAGCCTAGGGACGAAAACCTAGGTACAACAATCTAAGTATGATTGTTTATTTTTGATTCTGGGGAGGGTGACGATAGAGGCTCGGGAAAGCGATGACTGCTCTGTCTTACTCCTTGGACGATCAGACGTAGCCTTGGCTTCGGTGAAGAACTACTCTCAAGATGGAAAGACTCTTCTGTGCGCGCCTTTGTCTCTCTGTGTGTCCAGTCGGGTGGAGAGGATCTCTTTCGCAAGGGAATGACACCTTGCTATATTTTTTTCGGTTTTTGATCGGGGATCCTTTTGTAAGGGAATGACACCTTGCTATTTATAGGAGTGGGGTGTCATCATTAGGGTTTGCAATGATTACCCTAAAAAGTCGGCGGCTTGGGGATTTAATTGCCTTTTTCCTTGATCCTATTTTGTTGGCAATTAATCTGGACCACTAATCTTGATTGCAGTGAATCTGGACAATTAATGCTGATTGTGTCAAATCCGTACGGACATTTAATGTTGATTGTCATGAATCTTTGGAAGCTCAGATCTCCTGCCACGTGTCGCGATTGCAATAAATCTTCTTTGATTCGGGTAATTATGATGATTGTACTAAATCTGGTCGTCGAGATTTGTTGATGACTCTTGATTGATTTAGTGCCACGTGGGAAGCTGATCTTCTGTCACGTGTCATAACCGCGAGCCAAAGCCACATGAGGGTAGTTTATTAGGTTTTGAACCGCATGAAGGTGGCAGCCGCATAGGTGTAGCCTCCGACATCTGAGCCGCATGGGGATGGTTTCCAATTGAGCCGTATAGAACTAGCCACGTGTCAAGGCTGCATGGGCGTGACCTCTCAATATTTAAGCCGTATGGAGATGATCCCCATGATTCGAGTCGCATGAGAACAACAGCCGCATAGGGTGACTTCTTATAATTTGAACTGCATGACGAGGGTCTTCACGCTCCAAGCCACATGCGAGCATCAGCCGCATGGGGTGGTGGCAGCCGCATAAGGAGCTTTGTAGTTGCTGGATCATGCCAGTTACAGAGGAGATTTTCTTCGTTTCCCAAGGAATATGCCGTCATGTCATCATTTCAGCTTTAATGTCAGAGTTATCACTTTACGTCAGAGCTTTTAATGGGGGTAGTCACTTTATGGTCAGCTGTAGAGGCAAGTTGCATAGGATCACGTAATTCTTGCCTGAGCCGTATGAGGCTATTGAAGAGTTTCTGAGCCGCATGAGGCTCTGGTAGATTCCTGAGCCGCATGAGACTCCTTCTGTTTTTGAGCCGCATGGGCTTCTTCTGTTTTGAGCGCATGGGGCCCCTTCTGTTTTGAGCCGCATGGGCTTCTTCTGTTTTGAGCCGTATGGGCTTTTTTGTTCTTTTTCATGCTTCTACAAGACCCCCTTCAAAGTTTTCAATTTGAAAAATTAGAATACTTTGCATAAGAAGCATGACTACATGAGCTCTGCTGGCCGCATAGGATGTTTTTGGCCGCATGGATTGTCTGGCCGTATAGACTCCCTAGCCGCATGGGCTCCCTGCCTCACGTGCGTCTCATTAATTGCCCTTTAATTCGTCTTTCTAGAGCCGTATTTTAGGGGAATCCCAAGAGTTGGTTCATTAGATATTTGGATTTTACGCCCTGGATGAATCTTCTTTATGAGAGAGGGGATAAAATTCGAGGAGTCGGTTTTGCCTGCAGCACACGACCCGAAGCGGTTTATCGGTCCACGTGCCCCCCTTATGTCTGCCTATAAATAGGGTGCTGTTTAGGACAGAGAAACTCTTTTGCTTTCTTTTGTCTTCCTTCTCCCTTGTCCTAAGCTGCTGTTCTTCCTTCTTCGATCATCATCACCAAGGGCCCCCAAAGCTTCCACAGCCACTGCGAAGAGAAAGGGTGTGGCTGCTTCGTCAGCCCCGACGCCTGAAGTCTACCCCGACATTCACCCCCTCATTGCTGGTAAGGGTTTGGGGCAGATCGTATCTTTTGAAACAAAGCCGGCTCTGTGGCATGCTTTATGCACAAGCCTTTAATGCGTTCCTCGTTCTCGTCGGCTCTGTTCAATTTGTATGAGCCACATATGCATCCCATGTCCGAGCCGCATGGGGTATATCCTATGTCTGAGCCGTATGGGAGTTGTCTAGTGGCCGCCCAGACACTTCACAAACTAGACCATGGGATGACCCTTCGAACAGAGCCGCATGAGTTCCTCTCAAACAGGACCGCATAAGTTCGTCTGAATTGGGCCGAATGAGGCTCTGACCATCTCCTAACTTTGTTTCTTTTTATCTTTGATTCTTGCAGCAACCCTGCCGAAGGCTGAGATCATTGTGAAGGAAGAGCTGCTGCCCCCTTTCAAACAAGAGTCATCGCTTGTTAAGGAGGAGGTAATACCAAAAATGGAGGAACAGAAAGGAGAGCTGGCGCCCATTGCTGTAAAGGAGGAACCCCAGTCTGACGGCGGTAGTACTGGGAGTCCTGACCTTCCTACTTCGGACGAGGATTTTGCTCAAGTACATCCTTCATATGCAAAATGGTTGAGGGATTGGTATATGCGCCCCCACAACTAGGATTCGTGGGCTCTCACAAATGTCCGTCTTTTGTCTTGATATTCCTGTCTGTCTTTAGCTGCAGTTTGTGTTTTGCTTCTTTTGGACATCAATGTAATCTTTTTCCTTCTTGTCTGAATGAAATAATAGAGAACTTTTCTGGCTTGCTCATGAGATGTAGTCATGTGAATGTAACTGATTTTAAACAGAATACATTCGCTCTGTTCTTTGCTTGTAGTAGTTGCCCCAATGGGAGACTTTTTGTGGACCTATTATCCTTGGCGTACCCTGGTTCTGGATACGGATAATAAGTTGGGAGAGAACCAATATACTTATTCAGAGGTAATGAGGACATGGTAAATATGAGGGTTTCTTTGATGGAGCCTTCCCACTCAGAGGTAATGAGGACATGGCAGGAGTGGGCTCCATGAAGGGAATATAGAACAACTCAGAGGTAATGAGGACATGGAGGTTCTATGTGAGAGGCGGTTTATTTTTGATGGAAGGGAAACAACTCAGAGGTAACATCGACGTGGTTGTTTCAGAGAATCTGTGGATCTGTTACCCTTTTTGTGCACTGAAAGTGCGGGTATTGGATCATAAGGAGATAGCTCTTTTAGGAGAAAAGTTCAGAGGTATGATCATACATGACTTACTACCTAAGAGAGACGATATAAATTTATCTGTAGTGACCAGAGTGTGAGTTCAGCGGTACCAGGGGTACATAACCCAACAATCTGGAGATTTGGGATCAGAATATAAGTTCAGTGGTACCTGCAGGTACATAACTCGACAATCTAGAGGATTTGTAGTCGGGATGTGAGTTCAGCGGTACAAGAGAGTACATGACTCGTCATTCTGGAAGATTTGTTGGCGGGATGTGAGTTCAGCGGTACGAGAGAGTACATGACTCGTCATCTTGGCAATTTATAAGCGGGATATGAGTTCAGCGGTACGAGAGAGTACATGACTCGTCATCTTAGCAATTTGTAGGCGGGATGTGAGTTCAGCGGTATGAGAGAGTACATAACTCGTCACCATGGAGGATGTTGTTTTAGACGTAATACTTCTTTAGGAACTTGCCGTTGATGGGCAACATGAGCAAGTCTCTATTTTGTTTTGCGAGGCGGTAAGCTCCATTGGAGAATACAGCATCAATGATGAATGGGCCTTCCCACTTTGGCTGAAACTTGTCGGTGGTTTTGTAAGTCATAACCATCGGCCTCCGAACTGCCAGAACGAGGTCGCCCACTTGGAATGTTCTGATTTTAACCTTCTTGTTGAAGGCTCCGGAGATGCATGCCTGGTACAGCTCGATTCGTTGTTGAGCTAATAGGCGCTTCTCATCTAGGGCCTCCAACTCTTGTAGTCGGCGGTGGTGATTATCATCTGTCGTCAATCTGTATGTGAGAGCGACACGGAGCAAAGGGATTTGAGTCTCCAGTAGGAGAATTGCCTCACTTTCGTATACCAGAGAGAATGGTGTATTCCCGGTGGCAGTCCGTACTGTGGTACGGTACGCCCATAAGCACTCACCAAGCTTTTCATTCCAGTCACGTTTGTTTGATGACACGAACTTCTTGAGAAGCTTGATGATTGTTTTGTTGAATGCTTCAGCCAGACCATTAGCCGCTGGGTTGTATGGTGTTGAAGCAATATTCTGGATACGGTTTTTATCGTAAAACCAATAGAAGGCGTGGCTTGCGAACTGCGGACCACTATCATGGATGATCCTTCGGGGCAGTCCAAAGCGATAGATGACGTGATGCTTGAGAAAGCTGATCACGTTTGAAGTCTTCATTTCTGCCAGCGGAACAGCCTCCGTCTATTTGGAGAAGTAATATGTAATTGCGAGTATGAAGCGATGTCCTCGGGACGAAGACGGAGTGATCGGACCGATGATGTCCATTCCCTATACTTCGAAGGGCCAGGATGCCACCGTCGGGTGTATAAACTCGGATGGCTGGTGGATGAAATCTGCGTGGACTTGACAGGCTTTGCATTTTCGTGCATAGTCTATTGCGTCTGCAACCATCGTGGGCCAGTAGTAGCCCATTCGGCGAAGGCGATCTTATAGTTTTGGGCCAGGCTGATGGGCCCCACAGTGCCGTTGTGAGCTTCACGTACAGCTTCTTTGGCCTCTGTATTTGACAGGCATCGAAGCAGTAATCCATCGTATGATCGCCGATATAGCATTTTTGTCTCTATATCATAGAAGAATCTGAGGGAACATCTTCTAATAGAAGTGGCTTCCTTCGGACTCTCCGGCAGGATGTCGTAGACTACGAAGTCAATGAACGGTTGTCTCCAGTCTGGCGCTTCGTCGACTGTCAGAGCAGAGTAGCTCTCGGCACACTGAACATTATTCCTGGGACAGACCAACTCACGGCCTATGATGTCAACCAGATGATGAGCATGATTCGAAACTGCTAAGGAAGCGGCAAGACCTGCTAGGGCATCGGCTTCAATGTTTTGGAGCCTGGGAACGTGCTCTATGAAGAACCCCTCCAGGGACGAGATGATGTCGATCGCTATTTGGTGGTAGGGGATCATGTCCTCATGGCGGACTTCTTATGAGCTCCAGATCTGATTGACGATTAGCTGTGAATCGTCGTATGCTTCAAGGTGCTCTACCCCCAGCTCTTTTGCAAGTCGGAGACCAATGACCAAAGCATTGTACTCGGCCATATTATTTGAACAGGGCTCTGTGAGGGAATAAGCTCGATTGATCACCAACCCGATAGGAGAAATCAGCACTACTCCGACTCCAACGACGATGTTGCCCTTGGGCCCGGTTCTAGAAGCGTCGTCGAAGAACATCCGCCATATGGTACCATGGGAGGCCATATTTGAATTAGCAACCTCGTTTGGAATCTCTTCGTCTATTTTTGTTGACTCCGAACCTGGATGAGCTGCTAAAAAGTCTGCCAGAGCTTGACCTTTAACAGCCTTTTGTGGGACGAAGATCATGTGGTAGGGGGACAGTAATATCGCCCAGGTAGCGAGGCGAGAGCTGAGTGCACCTGGCTTAGTCATGAGGACCCTGAGGGGGTTGACTCTTGATATGACGTAGATGGTTTGTCCTGTGACGTAGTATCGCGTCTTCTGAATGGAGAAAACCAGAGCTAGGCACTCTTTCTCTACGGCAGTGTATCGATGCTCCGGCCCCATCATCATTCAGCTGAGGTAATATATAGCTTGCCCATGGCCTGCGTCGTTGTTTTGTGCTAGCAGGGCACCGAGAGAATGTTTTATTGCTCGTACGTAGAGCAAGAATGGTCTTCCAGCAATCGGGGCTACCAGAACTTGAGGGTTCGTCAGATATTCTTTGATGCTGTCGAAGGCACGCTGGCATTCTTCATCCCATACGAATGAAACATCCTTTTTCATGAGGTGGGTGAATGGTTGACATCGCCCGAAGAGGTTAGAGATGAACCTCCTGATGTAGGTCGGCCTCCCTTGAAGGCCTCGGAGTTCACGGAGATTTCTCGGGGGACCCATCTCCATGATTGCCTTCGTCTTCTCAGGGTCTACGTGGATACCCTGGGAGGTGATGATGAAACCCAAGAACTTCCCGCTGGATACGCCCAAGAAGGATTTTGTGGGATTTATTTTCAAATTGTGCGCTCGCATCAGGTCGAACACTGTCCTCAGATCATGCAGATGATCTTCCTTAGAGCGACTTTTGACGGCGATGTCGTCGACATAGCATTCCACTGTCTTCTGCAGGTGGTCTCTAAAGATGATGCTCATAGCTCTTTGATAAGTGGCGCCAGCGTTCTTTAAACCGAAAGACATGACTGTGTAGCAGTACGTGCCGATTGGTGTTCGGAATGATCTATGCTTTTCGTCATCAGGGAACATCTTGATTTGGTTGTACCCTGAGAAACCATCCATGAACGACATACGCTCATAGCCGCAGGTGTTGTCAATTATGATATCTGTAATAGGGAGGGGGAACTCATCCTTAGGACATGCCTCATGCAGATTGCGAAAGTCGATGCAGATTCGAATCTTTCCACTCTTCTTGAGGACTGGCACTATGTTGGCGACCCAGTCTAGATGCTGTTCCTCACGGATGAAGCCGCTGGCTATCAGTTTGTTGACCCTCAGCTTCAATGGCGTTCATAATGTCGGGGCGGAACCATCGTTGATGTTGCTTGACCGGTTTTGCGTCCGGACGGATGTTGAGCTTGTGAAGTGCAACCTCGAGGTTCAGTCCTGGCATATCTTTGTAGCTCTAGGCGAACACGTCGATGTATTCTCTGACGAGTTGTAGTAGTGATTCTCGCTCTCCGTCTGTCAGATTCTTGCTGACGAAGATGGGCTTTGGAGAGGACTCATCACCGAGATCGACTTGTACAACCTCATCTTCGGTGGGAGGCTCTCTTTGTTCGAACCACCTCTCCCACTGTGCATCTAGTTGTTGTGCCCACGGCTCTAACTCAAGAAGTTCAGGGATGTCTTCATCTTCTTCGTAGGCATCGGCAAATGCCATATTGACGGACCAGACTTGCCTGAGCATGTCTCCGATGCTGACATCTGAATCGGAAGTGGTGATCTGGTTGCGTGTTAATGCCAGTCGCATTCCTCGTCTGAGCTTTCGGGGGTTGTCGCGGGTGTGACATAACCTAGCCCACATCTGGTTTTGTTGTAGTAGTCTCGTGGTTTTCCAGCCGGGACTGGCGATTGTAAGGGTAATCGCCGTCCAGTGCCGTAGTTCAAGCCTGGTATATTTTCCAGATCATACCCTTGTTTTTGCATAAGGTACTTGGATTGGAAACTATATAGATAAAGGGGCAACCTTCCGGTGTCGGGTTCGAGCTCAACTTCTTCTATCTTGAAGGGCTGTGGATCGTTCTTCCGACCGAAGATGATTGGGTGATCCCCTCCCTCGATTATGCGGTAAGCGTCTTCCACTGGGGTAAGTTGGTTTACGGTGTAGACATTTGTCACTTGTGTGTACAAGTGAGTGCCTATACCGGGTTCCATAGCATACATTGTACAAAGCTTATTAAGCTCGAGGTAATTCAAAGATAGCCCTTTATTGATGAAATAAGGTATCTTTTCCAGTGGGATTACATCATCTGTGGATGGAACATCGGTGTAAACAGCCACATACTTGGCCAGCTTCGATTCTTCTTCAGCCACCCCCTGTGTAAATGCAGACTGAGAGGATGACTTGGGAAACTTGATTATCAGGGGCTCCATGGGTGGAGCAGAACGTAGAGTTGTTGGCATACTAGCTACCCCCAGCTTGGTGGTTGGTACTGAGCGGGGAGTTGTTGGCTGGCTAGTAGTCCCTGGCTTAGTACTCGATTACCGATTCATTATGGGAAGACGAATTGTCATCGGTTTGACAGAGGGATTGAGCTCCTCTGCTTGTTGCTGGTTAACTTTAGACAGCCTGTTTGTTAGTGGTTCTGTCGTGGGTCTTAGCCTTGGCCAGACCTTGGCAGTCGGATTATCATCTATTTCTTCTGTGCAGAGAGGCTAATCGCGTCCTTACGCAGAGTGACTGTAAGGGGTGCGGTTATGCCAGGCTTGCGGGCTTGGAGGTGGATTGTCATAGGTTCTTCTGATCCAGATGCTGCCTCAGTTTGAGCTTGAGTATCTCCTTCGGCGAGATGCTTCTTCGACTTCTCATACAAGCATGAGTCTGAGTAGTAGGATTCGACCCCTTTGAATCGATCGATATCGGCAAATTCTGTTGTCACGAAGCCGTGCTTGTCGACGTACTTGAAGCACTGGTGCAGTGTGGAAGACACGATCATGTAATCGTGTATCCAAGGACGCCCCAGGAGAATATTGTAGGAAGTGTCCGCATCTATGACATAACAGGTTACTTCTGACTGAAGGTCGCGCCGATTTGGCACTTTAGGCGAATCTTCCCGATCGGGTAGCTCTTGGCCGAATTGAAATCGCTGATGGCGGTGCTTGTCGGCGTCAGGCGATGCATTGGGATGCGCAGATGGTGTAATAGGCTCTTCGGGATGATGCTTATGGAGGACCCGGGGTCAATATGCATCCGATCGACCTTGATATCGCCAATGTACCCAGTATAATACAGAGGGCGATCGTGCAGGTTAGTTTTGATAAGCATATCCTGCGGAGTGAAGACAATGTTTGGCATTGACTCGGTGCAAGCACTGTCCTGGAGATCCATCGACGAGTCCTCCCCAATGAGATTGGACTGAGCCAGGTATGCGTCGACATTCTGGAGTGCTTCGCTTAGTGCGATGCGGACGTCATTGGAGAGTCTCAGGAGTTCGTATAGCGATAGTTTGGCCGGTGTGTTGGCCAATTGCGCCAAGTTGTCAAAGTTGTACGGCCTCTCCAGCCCGTGAGGCGTCTCCCTTCGGAGTGGTTTGTCGAAGCGAGTCTCCTTCGGCCTAGGCTTGTTGGTCATCGAAGGCTGCGAAGGTCCGGGAGCATCAGCGGCTGTCGGCTGATGGTCCTCAGCTGAGTTACCCGGTGGAGATTGGGTTTGTGCGTCGGAGCGGGTAACAACAGCAGTAGCTTCTTCGACCTCTGTCAAGATCGTACGGCATGATTTGACTTTCCCATTCTTCTTCTTGCTGGTGGAGGGAGGCGCGGACTGAGTCACCTCAGGTACCAAGTCCGGATGGACCCACATGATGTCCCCTCGTAATGTGGTAAGGGGCACTAGACCAGCAGCTTGGTCTCGGGGAGGTGGAAGGTTAGCGACCTCCATCCTTGATCGGGGGACATATATTACTCCGTCTTGAGTCCTTGTCGGAGGGAAGTTGCCGAATTGTACTGACACCATGTTGGCTGCCACGGTAACCTCTTCGAAATCAATGTCCAGGGCCTTAAAATCGATGAGATGTTGGATGTATCGCTTCAGCTGATAGCAATCATATGTAGCATGGTGAACACAGCGATGGTAATGGCAGTACATGGGACTCTCCATATCTGCAGGACGAGGCTCACGCCTGGGAGGAGGAAGCTGAATTCGTCCTTCCTGGATGAGCATGTCTAAGATGGGTTTAACATGGCCATCCTCGAAGGAGTAGGTCATCTGAGGCCACTGCTTTTCTGCCAGTGTTGATTCGGGCTTTGGGGCTGTGTCGGCCACCATAGCCTGCTTGTCCTTGTTGTCTCGATTGCTGGAGGAATTACCACCACTGTTGTTGTTGACGTTAGGGCGTTTGCCCTTGTCTTTCCCTTCCGAGATGTGCAATCCCAGTTGGCGGGCTTTCTTCACCTTGTCTTCAGCGCTAGTGGCATTGATGATGAACGTCTTCCAATCCTTAAATTGACTTTTGCCCATCCAGAGGCTGATTGTGGGAAGCAGTCTCTTTTGGCAAATTTCAATCAAGAAGGAATCAGGGTTGCCAGAAGGCAGCTTCATCGCAGTTTGGCGAAACCGCTCGATATAATTTCTTGTTAGCTCATTTTCACCCTGAACAACGTCCATGAGAGTGGACATTGTCACGTCTTGTCCTACTTCTTAGAACCTCTCTAGGAACATGCGTTTGAAGCTGATAAAGGAGTGGATGCAATTGTCCGGCAAGTTGTGGTACCAGTCGAAGGCGACCCCTTCCAAGGCTCCGATGAACAGTCGCGTAAGGATGGCGTCGTCATGAGGCAGATGGTCGGTTGTGACTTCGAAGTAGATGATGTACCTGCTTGTAGATGTCTTACCATCATATGGATTGATGTGGAATGGTTTATATTTTGGTGGAAAGGGAACATCTCTCCACGCAGCGGGATACGGTTGTCGTATCCTGAGGTCCTGGCAAGTTTCTCGGGCTTGGAACTTGGCCCGGAGCTCTTGGACCTCTCTTCTTGCCTCCCTGGCCTCGTCTGCAGCGGTGGGGGCCGATACTTCAGGAGGGTTATCGCCCGGGTTTAGTGCAGCTGAGTTTGAGTCCGTATTGATCGTGGGACCCAAGCTTGTTTGGCCAAGCGTTCTTTCTTACAAAGTCAGAAGGGCCGCTTTGATCTCGTCCACGAATTTGACCAAGGCATGCAGTATGGCCTCCAGGGTGTCGATGCGGTGGTGATCACTGGGACCCTCTTGGTTGCTTTCTGTCATGAACACCGTCCTCACATGAGGAGAGATGGAAGGAACGATAGAGGACGTGCCCTCTGAGTCGTACCCTCGTACAGAGAAGTCGTCAGGGTATGTGGGAATATTCTCCTCTCGTTCGAACTCAGAAAGGGTGGTATCCCCAGCTACAGAGCTTGCCTCGTCTTGAGAATTGTGGACGTTCTCGGGGACGTCGGGATCTGCTGTATTTGTTGGGTGAACCATTTCCCCCGGATTATCTTCTTGGAATACCGGGTTGTTGTGGATATTTGGAGGATGCTACCCCCGGCTCCAGTGTCTCCCATAGATGTGGACGAATCTTCCAGTGTGGCAGATTTCATTTTTGAGCGGGTACCTTGGTAAACTCCTCCTGCTACGGTAGTAGACAACCGTTTAGAAGAAATTTTCTTGGTTACGCCGGTTGAAATTTTTGGGCTGGAGACATTTGTTTTCTTCCCTCTTCCGCTGCCAGGAATTTTCAGAGCAGAATTGCAAGAGGCGATGAGAAGCGCCTCATCTTCTGAGCTTGGGTGTTACAGCCTTTGGAAGACGGACCGTCGGTCTTTTTGTGCTGCTACCTTGTTGCAGCAGCAGTTGACTATGACTTGGGTGCATTGATGTCCTTGACAGGACTCTTTGCACGTCGAATCTTCGTCTCTTTCCTTGCGCTTGTGAAGAGTCGCGTTGTGCAAGTCACCTGCTTTGTGGTCTGGGGAGTCCTGACCACATGAGTGCGTTGGCCTCCTGCATGCTCCCTGATGTGAGGGTAGTGCGAGTACTTTCCCCTGATCCTTGTTAGGAGATTCTTGATAACTATCCCGTTCATTGGCCGCCGGGGGCTGGATACGGGTAGTTCTGTACAACTTTCCATCAGGGGCCCGAGTAATAATCAGTGGGACGCCCTAGTAGTCAGAAGTTGGGACAGTCGACTGAGCTCGTCGAGCCCGTGCTGCCCGAGACTTCTTCCTTCTAGCACCTGAGAGTGCGTAGTAGAAAGAGTCCAAGCTGGTTACAACAGAGTCTGGCACATGCTCCAGAGAGCCTTCGTGGTCATGACCGTATGAGAGGCGGTCAAAGACTGACCGTGAGCCGCATGGAAGAGATGATATGCGGCTGGGATTGGTGGCCGTACAGGCTGTCTGCATGCGGCTGGTATGTGTGGTCGTGCAGGCTGTCTGCATGCGGCTAACCTTTGTGGCAGCATGAACTTTCTGTATACGGCTAGAAGTCGTGGCCGTGCAGGCTATCTGCATACGGCTGGAAGTTCTGGTCGTGCAGGCTGTCTGCATGCGGCTGGAAGTTCTGGCCGCATGGGCTTTCTGCATGCGGCTGACAGTTGCGGCCGCATGAGCCTTCATGCGGCTGGCGCCCTTATGCGGCTTGGATTGCACAGAGTTCCTCTTTGCCCCTGTAAGTCCGGCATCATAGTGTTTTCTTCTGCCGGACTTGGGGACAACAGAGTCTTCTGTGATCTGAAGTGGGGCCGCAAGCGAGACTTCTCCGTTGTCTCTAGCAACAGAGAGTACTTCTTCGAGAGCTTGGGGAGGAGCAAAATTTTTGGGTCTCCAATCCCTGCGGGCCTTCTTTGTACGGGCTCGCCGCTGAACCGGGCCAGCGCTCCCGTCGGAGAGCATTTCTTCAAACGCCTGCTGGTCGAACCGGGCGACCAGCATTTGTTGAGTGGAGCCATGTTTGGCTGTGTCTGATTGCGTCACCAACTCCTCAGCCGTGGAGAAGTTAGTCCCTAGCAGAGTCGCCATCGTGTTTGCCATTGATTATAAAAGAACAGAACAATTATATCGAAGGACTGAACTTTTACTTCACAATACAAACTCGCTCGTACAAAGAAAGCCTAGGGACGAAAACCTAGGTACAACAATCTAAGTACGATTGTTTATTTTTGATTCTGGGGGGTGACGATAGAGGCTCGGGAAAGCGACGGCCGCTCTGCCTTACTCCTTGGACGATCAGACGTAGCCTTGGCTCCGGTGAAGAACTACTCTCAAGATGGGAAGACTCTTCTGTACGCTCCTTTGTCTCTCTGTGTGTCCAGCCGGGTGGAGAGGATCTCTTTCGCAAGGGAATGACACCTTGCTATATTTTTTTCGGTTTTTGATCGGGGATCCTTTTGTAAGGAAATGGCACCTTGCTATTTATAGGAGTGGGGTGTCATCATTAGGGTTTGCAATGATTATCCTAAAAAGTCGGCGGCTTGGGGATTTAATTGTCATTTTCCTTGATCCTATTTTTTTGGCAATTAATCTGGCACTAATCTTGGTTGCAGTGAATCTGGACAATTAATGCTGATCGTGTCAAATCCTTACGGGCATTTAATATTGATTGTCATGAATCTTTAGAAGCTTGGATCTCCTGCCACGTGTCGTGATTGCAATAAATCTGCTTTGATTCGGGTAATTATGATGATTGCACTAAATCTGGTCGTCGAGATTTGTTGATGACTCTTGAATGATTTAGTGCCACGTGGGAAGATGATCTTCTACAACGTGTCATAACCGCGAGCCAAAGCCGCATGAGGGTAGTTTCTTAGGTTTTGAACCGCATGAAGGTGGCAGCCGCATAGGTGTAGCCTCCGACATCTGAGCCGCATGGGGATGGTTTCCAATTGAGCCGCAGCCGCATGGGGTGGTGGCAGCCGCATAAGGAGCTTTGTAGTTGCATGGTGGATCATGCCAGCTGCAGAGGAGATTTTCTTCATTTCCCGAAGAATACGCGTCATGTCATCATTTCAGCTTTAATGTCAGAGTTATCACTTTACGTTAGAGCTTTTAATGGGGGCAGTCACTTTATGGCCAGCTGTAAAGGCAAGTTGCATAGGATCACGTAATTCTTGCCTGAGCCGCATGAGGCTATTAAAGAGTTTCTGAGCCGTATGAGGCTCTGGTAGATTCCTGAGCCGCATGGGACTCCTTCTGTTTTTTGAGCCGTATGGGCTTCTTCTGTTTGAGCCGCATGGGGCCCCTTCTGTTTTGAGCCGCATGGGCTTCTTCTGTTTTGAGCCACATGGGCTTTTCTTGTTCTTTTTCATGCTTCTACACTCATGCGGCCAGACTCATGCGGTCCGCAGGACGAAGGTGGTCTACAGTGCACATGCGGTCGAGAACTCATACGGCCAGACTCATGCGGTCCGCAGGGCGCATACGACCAGACTCATGCGGTCCGCAGGGCGCATACGGCCGAGAACTCATGTAGCCAGACTCATGCGGTCCGCAGGACGCATGCGGCCGTGAACTCATACGACCAGACTGCTCATCTTCTCCAAGAATCCGAGAGAGATTGCCATGGAGTTCATGATTTCCAAGCTTCACAAATCCTTCGATTTTAGTCGAAATCTGGACTCCAATGGGTCAAAATGGGGTAGAACAAAATTCTCTACAATATGTAACAACTAGATTTTGAAAACAAGTAAGTTTGATAGATCAAAACCAAGAAAAAATAGAAAATAACATAAACTTAGATATACAAGAAAATATCCACCAAATTGAAAAATGCCAAGTTCTAAAGTGTCATAGAATCATGTAAGAAAGACAAGGGAACAAATAGAATTAGGTTCCTCCATGAAGCAAGTTGCACTTGCCTAGGTTTCTTGGTAGGTAGAGAGAGTTATGAGGAAGAAGAAGTAATAAAGAGTAAAGGAAGAAAGAGAAAGTAGTTGGGGGTTTATAAAGAGAGGGGATAGTTCAACATGTTGAACCAACCATCAAAATAAACCAAATCAAGCTATCCATAACAAGTCAAGTTGGACCAAACCAACCCAAGGTCAACCCTAGTCAGGATATATCAAGGCAAGCCATAAAGAAATACAGAAATACAGTAAATAAAATACGGATCGAACGTATACGTATACTGGAATTACGTATAACGGAAAACGGGAGTGACAACTCTACCCACCTTAAACGAATTCCGTCCTCAAAATTTAATCAAGAGGCTAGAGATGTCGGGGAAAGCTATACTAAAGCACAAGCCATCTACGACTAGCAACCAATCAAGCAATCATTCATGCAAGCAAGGAATTTAAAAGCATAAGGCATAAGGAAGACAATATACCTTATGAGTCAAACATGTGTGGATATCGCGAGTGGATATCATCTTCACGCTTCCACGTTGACTCACCTAAAGAGTGGTGACCCCAAGCAACACGGACTAAACTAATAGTCTTGTTGTTGAGTACCTTCTCTCTTCGGTCCAATATGGATACGGGCCTTTTCTCATACGAAAGGTTGGTTCCAACAACTAATTTCGAATGATCAAGGACATGGCTCAGATCCAGGATATACCGTCGCAATTGAAATACATGGAACACGTCTTGTACCTCACGTAATGACGACGGAAGAGCGAGACGATAGGATGCATCACCTACTCGCTCAAGGATATCGAACGACCCTATATACCTAGGACTAAGCTTTTTCCGCACGCCGAAATGAATGATGCCACGGGTAGGCGAGATCCTAAGGAATACGTGGTCGCCGACAGAAAACTCAAGAGGATGTCGATGAGAATCGGCTCAATGGCGTTGACGATCCTTTGCAACTCGAAGATGATCTCTGACTTGTCTGACCACCTCGATAGTCTGTATAACCATCTCTGGTCCAAGCATCTGCCTCTCGCCTATATCATCCCAGGCTAACGGGGATCTTCACTTCCTGCCATTCAATGCTTTAAAGGGTGTCATCTGGATACTGGCCTAGAAACTGTTGTTATAGGAGAACTCCACTAGGTGCAGGTGATCTTCCTACGAACCACCGAAGTCCAATGTACAAGATCACAACATATCTCTAAGAGTCTGAATCGTACGTTCTGACTGACCATCTGTCTGTAGATTATATGCTGAACTGAACTTGAGACGAGTCCCCAAACTCTCTTGAAGACTCGTCCAAAAGTGCGATGTGAATCTTGAATCTCTGTCTGATATGATATTAACTAGCACTCCATACAATCTGATAATCTTCCTGAGGTACATCTCTGCTAGTTGATCAGTTGACTGACCAACTCTGAAGGGGAGAAAATGAGCTACCTTCGTGAGACGATCAACGATAACCCATATAGCATCCCTGCCAGCCAGGGATTTAGGTAACCCAGTTACAAAGTCCATGGTTATATGCTCCCACTTCCACTCCGGGATCGATAACGGTTGAAGAAGCTCAGCTGGTCTCTGATGTTCAGCTTTAACTTTTTGGCAAACTAAACATCGGAAGACAAACCGGGCTATCTCCCTCTTCATGCCATTCTACCATAAATGCTGACGGATGTCTCGGTACATATTCGTGCCACGGGATAAATTGAATACTGAGAACTGTGAGCCTCTGTCATAATCTTTTATCTGATATCACCACTGGGTACACAAAGACACCTCTCATGTCGGAGAGTACCATCTTCGTGAATACATAACTCTGGTCTTCGTCCTGCTTCACACTCTGCTCTGAGCCGTTGAAGCTTGGAATCTGCTGATTGTGCCATCTTTATCCCCTCAACTATACTGGACTGAACTTACACGCTGGCCATCAATGCCATATTGGTAGGGAGAACTATCTCTATCCCCATCTTCTGAAGATCGGCCAACAATTTTGGTTGCACTGTTAGGAAATAAACTACAGTTCTTCTGTTCAATGCATCTGCTACAGCGTTGGCCTTCCCGAGATGATGCAGGTTGATGTCATAATCCACCAGTAGCTATAGCCATCTTCGCCGACGCATATTGAGATCCTTCTGGGTAAATACATACTTCAGACTCTTGTGGTCGGTGAAGATCTCCACTCGATTGCCATATAAATAATGCCTCCAAAGCTTCAATGCAAAAACTACTACTGCTAACTCCAAGTCATGGGTAGGATAATTTCTCTCATGGTCACGAAGCTGGCGTGACGCATAAGTGACTACCATACCATACTTTATCAAGACGCATCCCAATACTCTGTCGGAAGCGTCACAATAAACTGAAAATCCTCCAGTCCCATCTGGAAGAGTGAGAATAGGGACCGTCATCAATCTTTGCTTCAACTTCTCAAATGAACTCTGACACTCTGTTGTCCAAGTAAACTGCACATCCTTACGGGTCAACCGCGTCATGGGCGCTAAAATCTGAGCAAAATCTGATACGAACCGCCGGTAATAGCCGGCCAATCCTAGGAAACTTCGAACTTCTGCGACGGTACTAGGAACTGGCCATGACTCTATAGCCACTATCTTTTGGGGGTCCACTTACACTCCACCTCTGGTGATGATGTAACCCAAGTACGATATGCAGTTAAGCCAAAACTCGTACTTACTGAACTTCGCGTACAACTGGTGCTCTCTAAGAATCTGAAGGACTACTCTGAGATGCTGCTCATGCTCCGCTTCACTCTTGCTATTGACCAAGATGTCGTCTATAAAAACTATCACATACTGATCCAAATAAGGCATGAAGATATGATTCATGAAGTCCATGAATACGGCTGGTGCATTGGTCGCTCCAAATGGTATAACAAGGAACTTCCAATGTCCATATCTTGATCTGAATGCTGTCTTCAGGAGTTCTTGCTCTCTAACTCTGATCTGATGGTATCCTGATCGCAAGTCAATCTTCAAGAATACAGCCGCTCCCCTGAGCTGATCAAATAAGTCATCTATCCTTGGTAGAGGATATCTGTTCTTGATTGTTACAGAGTGCAAGGTATGATAATCAACACATAATTTTGACGTACCATTATTCTTTTTTACAAGAAGCATCGGGGCTCCCCAAGACGATCCGCTTGCACGAATGAATCCCTTGGTTCTAAGTTCTTCAATCATCTTGTACAAAATCTCTAACTTTGAAGGTGCCATCATGTAGACTCTCTCTGATACCGGTATCATCCCTGGAATCAAGTCGATAGTGAACTCTATCTCTCTCTCTAGTGACATGCCTGGAAGCTCTCTGGGGAACACGTCTGGGAACTCTTTAATGACTTTGGAAAACTGAACTGCCTCTGCTACTGCCATCTGCAAGACTGGGGAAGAAGGTTCTACTTCGCCCCTAGAGAATGAAAACTCTGCCTCACTGGGAGTACCAAAAATAATCCTGCCAATATGGCAGTATATTTTTGCGTATTTCTCCTTCAACCAATCCATTCCTAGGACCACATCATAGTCGGCCATTGGAAATTCTATCAACCTAGCGGGAAACTCTCTACAGCTAACTACGATTCAACACGAGAAAAATACTCTATCTACTCCCACAAGACCGTTACCAGTAAGTATATTGAATCTTACTGATAATGACTCGGGCTCCAGTCCTATCCGTGTAACGAATCGTGCAGACATAAATGAATACGATGCACCCAAATTAAATAATACTGATACTGGAAAAGAGTTAACGAGAATGGTACCTGCCACCACCTCACTTGAAGCTAACTCTTCCTCTACGGTCAGAACCATAGCCTGACCTTGCCCTATGGGTGCTGGTCCCCTTTGCTGGAAACCTCTCTGCCGGTTCTGCATCTGAGCTTGGGTCTGGGCATACTGCTGGGGTCTCTGCTGCTGGAAGGCTTGTGCCTGAGGTGATAATAGCCTCGGAGGCTGGTACTGCTGCTGCTGCTGCACTGGTGCTGGGGCTGGTCCCCTAACTGATGGACTAGTTAGGTTCGACAATGATGAACTGGCTCTATTCGGGCAGGACCCGATCATGTGGTCCGGTGCCCCACAAGCCAAGCATAATCCCTGTGCTCTGCGACAGTCAGAAATAACGTATCCTGGCTTTCCATAATGAGTGCATCCCATTGCGGAAGACTGCCTCCACTTCTGTTGCTGAGGGTACATCGGTGGTGAATGCTGAACCGACGTAACTGAAATCGCCCTTTGGCGAACTCCAATCGACAAAGCCCAAGCTACCGGGGCTGGTGCTGAGGACAGACTCATCTGCCCATGGGACCTCTTCCTACTTCCGGTTCGGTCCACGATCCTCTGCGAGGTATACTCGTGCCTCCTAGCTGCCCTCAAGACAGCATCAAAAGTTCGATGCTCGAATTGCCCCACAACTAGAATAATTTCTAGGTGGAGTCCCTGCTGAAACTGCTGCGCTCGATCCAACTCGGTTGCCACTAAGGTGGGAGCAAACCGACTAAGCCTAGAAAACTCGACCGTATATCCATCGACCGTCCTGCTCATCTGCTTCAAATTGGTGAATCTCGTCTGTAGATCATATCGAGCCACTGCATCAAAGTACTTGATCTGAAATTTGTTATTGAATGTCGTCCATGGGACAGGCGCCGCCAATCCAACTGCTAACATCGCCCACCAGGTGCGGGCTAAGTCCAATAACTGTAGGCGCACTACAGCCACCTTCTCTCCTTCGGGAATCTTGGCTGCCTCCAGGATAACTTCTATGTCCTGAAGCCACGCATCAGCAGCGATAGCATCTTCACAGCCATCAAAGAAGGGAGGGTTCAGGCGCTTGAAATTATTGGTTGTACTGTTATCTTGATGACCAACTCTACCTATGGCTGTCTGTACTGTCTGGTGCAGGGCATCACTTTGACGATCCTGTGATGCAAGCAATTCCCTGATAAGTCCAATCAAGTCCCTGTTGTCGGACTCTGCAGGCTGGACTGGCTAAACTAGGGGCTCTAGGTCATCAGAGTGCATGGCTCGGGATGCTACTCCCGAGTGCTGGACTTGGTCTTTCTGTTGTTTCTGGGGTGCGGGTTGAGCTCCTCCCGGCTGATCGGTAGGAACAATGCCACTGAAGCAATGACATAGGGAACAATAAGGACCAAGATAATAAAGGATTTTAAACATGTTATGAGGTCAAGATTTTCGAAGATTTAGAAGTCGTGAGTAGAGATCAAAGACGAGTGTTGATTGAGACATCTATTCGGTAAAACCCTCACACATCTTGATTTACAAGACCTGCATGGGCCACCACTTAAATCGTGTCACGCCCCAGAACTAGAATACTAGAGAGTGGGGGACAGACACAGCCAGCTACATATATAGAAGTGTAATCTACCTCGATATACGGTCATGACTGTCTAGATGTATGAGGGTTTATCTACAAGCCATCACTCTCTTATGGTCAAGAACAAGCCTAGTGTCTCAATCTCAAGCAAATAAATAGATGTCACAAGATCGTAGATCATCATACATACAAAGTAAGGCATCCTAAATATTACATATTCAGATGATCATGAAGCTAGCCATACAAAATACGAAGACTAGCAAGAGTTTCGGTCATACATGATCAACCCTAGGATTTGTTAATCATGTTACAGCCCGTAGATAGACAGTAAGTAAAGTATGCAATACGAGTTAATACTTACTCGACGGCTAAACGTCTCAAAAGAATAATTTTACAATTAGAGTGGAAGAACAAAATAAACCCACTCGTTGCCAAGATTTCTTCTAGTGTTCACCATCTAGCAGGAAGGCTGGAAGATCCTCGGAAGATACTCTAAAATCTGGCCATACAAAACCAGCTGGGTCAGACCCCAGAAAGAGCAAGTGCCACAAGGGAGGCTTCACTAAAGAACTAAAACCAGCATGTCAGAACATAGACAAGGATGATAATAGAAAAACATGAAATGTAAATAAGGCAACAAATGATGAGAGGACGAGGAACTATTCCGGAAGCCAGGTTACAATCTTTAAACCAAACAAGGACCGGGGTTGTAACCCTTCGCCTGAACAGAATCGGGTCTCTAGCCATTTATTGCTAAGAGTATAGCGTAAGCAAGCATGTCCTGAGATAGCCATGTACTGGATCTAGAGAAGACTAGACAGGATTGGACTCCATCCAACATTCACGGCTAAGCAAAGAGTACGACTTGATACTTTAGCTAACTAGGATTATCACAAGCCTAGTTACTAGCAAGATGCAATGAGATATTCCGGCAGTCACAAGCCCTGCAGCTATCCAGGTTATCCAGGCGAGGTTCATGTAAGATTTATCAAGAATTATTAGGTGACTTGGAGTGCAACACATGACAGTGTGCATATTACTGTTTTAAGAAGTGCCCCACATGACAGTGGGTTGGAAATGTGCCCTACTTGTCGGCAGGCTACAAGTCCATCGGGTATGGCCGGGATAACGGGATCGCCTGTAACTGGAAATATCTCTCTATATGAGCTACTTTGATCAATCTAGTAATTAACCTAGTCAGATTCAGCATGAATCCCTGACCGTGGTAACCAGGGAAGCAAGTCTTAGACATGATGCGAGACGAGACTGGTAGCTTATACAAGCACATTCAAGAACAATCATCCACGGTGTTAAGACGAGTTATTACTCAGCATGTCAAGATAGCCGTCGCAACAGCATTCAAGACTACATGCCAGGTTTACTTATCCATATTACTTATCAAGAGTGGGCCACGACGGGCCACTATCAAGATTACTTATCTTGTCAAGAGTACGTCACGACGGACCACCATCAAGAATTATCATGTCAAGTTACTTGTCAAGAGTGCACCACGATGGGTCACTATTTAAGAGTTATTCATGAAAAGCCCTATTGTCATGCCGTGTTCATGGTTAAATTAAGACAAGTTATGCCCAAGATTCACAATCATAAAATGGGATAGTCATAAGTTAGGCTGATTACAAGGTGTAAGCAATTTAAAACATAAAACAATATAATAATAAAAGAACATGTAAGGGGGATGACATGGGGGCCAAGGAAGCATGCGGCCAAGGCATACGGTCCGCAGGACAAAATAAGGTAGGAACTCATGCGGCCAAAGACTCATGCGGTCCACAGGACCAAGGAGGTCCACGGGACGTAGGCAGCCAAGGACTCATGCTGCCAGACTCATGTGATCCGCAGGACCAAGGCGGTCCGCGGGGCGCATGCGGCTGAGGACTCATGTGGCCAAACTCATGCGGTCCGCAGGACCAAGGCGGTCCGCAGGACCAAGGCGGTCCGCAGGACCAAGACGGTCCGCAGGGCGCATGCGGCCGAGAACTCATGCGGCCAGACTCGTGCGGTCCGCAGGGCGCATGCGGCCGAGAACTCATACGGCCAGACTCATGCGGTCCGCAGGGCGCATGCGGCCGAGGACTCATGTGGCCGAGAACTCATGCGACCAGACTGCTCATCTTCTCCAAGAATCCGAGAGAGATGGCCGTGGAGTTCATGATTTTTAAGCTTCGTAAATCCTTCGATTTTAGTCAAAATCTGGACTCCAATAGGTCAAAATGGGTAGAAAGAAATTCTCTACAACATGGAACAACTAGCTTTTGAAAACAAATAAGTTTGATAGATCAAAACCAAGAAAAAAAATTAAAAATAACATAAACTTAGATCTACAAAAAAATATCCACCAAATTAAAAAATGTCAAGTTCTAAAGTGTCATAGAATCATGTAAGAAAGACAATGGAACAAATAGAATTAGGTTCCTCCATGAAGTAAGTTGCACTTGCCTAGGTTTTTTGCTAGGTGGAGAGAGTTATGAGGAAGAAGAAGAAGTAATGAAGAGTAAAGAAAGAAAGAGAAAGTAGTTAGGGTTTATAAAGAGAGGGGATGGTTCAACATGTTAAACCAACCATCAAAATAAACCAAACCAAGCCATCTATAATAAGTCAAGTTGGATGAAACCAACCCAAGGTCAACCCTAGTCAAGATACATCATGGCAAGCCATAAAGAAATACAGAAATATAATAAATAAAATACAGGTCGAAATCCATATACGTACACTGGAATTACATATAACGAAAAATGGGAGTGACACAACCAAAGAAAAGATGGTCCACGTACTCATCTATGTACCCACACAAGTAGCATTTCTTATCCTAGCAGTCCACACCGAACATGCTATGACGGCCACAATTAAGTAAGTGATTACGAATCATTTTATATAGACAGAGGAAATTTTTGACCGCTCATCCTTTTAGTCCAACCAGTTCTGCCCAGTCCACGTTCGTATTCCTGTTCGTGATTTGGTTTTATATCTTCTGAAAGCAGAAAGTGCCTTTATCCATATCCTTTTATATCCAGTAGTCCTCCATGCCCATTCTATCTATTTCCACAGTCTGAATATCAACCGCATGAGCCGCCTTTATCAACCGACCTTGTAAGATCCACTATCCCTTATGGACAAGGCAATTAACCTGCTCAGTGGATCTCCTTAGCTCGTAAATGTGCCAGTTCTCCCTATCTATCAGACTGCTATGGTTGATCCAAGGATCATGCCACAAACTAGTCTGATTTTTGTAGCAAATAGCTCTAGTCAGTCTAGGTTTAATCGAGCTCCTCAACCCTATCAACATTTTAACCGTCACCAAGAAGTTGTTATTGATCTTCGCAGACCAAAAATCACCCCTAGGGAAGTACCACTCTCTCTGATCTAATCCGCACAAAGAAGTAGGACCGTTGAACATATCTAGAGGGGGTGAATAGAGTGTGCGTGTATACAGCAGAATAAATCTCACAATTAAATTTATATACTATGGCAAGTAAGAGCAAATAAAATAGCAGTAAATAGCTTGCAGTAGAGGTAAGAGTTAAGAAGATCAAACTCAGTGACACATCGATATATACTAGTTTTCCTTGTGGACGACTAATCCAGTCTCGAGTACTCCTGCTCGATGTTAATCACCTATAGCACAAGCTTTAACTGAGTGCTTACAACTCTTACAACATCGTGCTTGGGGACAAGTGCACGAACGACTTTACAACACTATGTCTGGCGACGAGTACAAGACCAACTCCAGAAGGCAATTTAAAAATTGGAAAGTTTTCTTGAATACAGCCTCCAATACAATTCTTCAGAACCAAACTCTAGATTAAATATAAGCTGTACTAGCTTGGCTAAGAGTATTATAGGTTTGATTTGAAAGTGTAGCTCGTAGAAAATACTTAGAAATGAATAGAGAAGAGAAAGAATGAGTGAATGAGTGATTTTAAAATGTGAAAGTTCTTCTCTATTTATAGTATTTTTGTAGACCGAATTCGGGCAGAGTTCGGATGAAGAAATCTCGTATTCGAACATTGGATGTAGATTTAGAGGGAATTCAAAAATCTGTTCAAACTACCCTGACCAAACTCGGGCCGAGTTCTGGCCGAGTTCTGTCTAGGTTCTGTCAGACCTAGTTTGGGCCATATGGTTGGATTTTGGGCTATTTTGGAATATGGACTTTGGGTATGTATTTGTGGATAGGTTGGCTATGACTTTGTGGACTGAGATTATCTGAGCCAGTACCGATCATGATCAATCTTACATATTTTTTCTAGACTCAATAAAAATAAAAATACAGAATAAATATGTAAAAACTTGATCTTGATTCTATTGCGTTTAGTTCTGTGATGACAACGAGACTTTTATAGCTTGTAGTAGTAGTAGGTGCAGTCTTTAAACCTGTAACAGTATGTATATTTTATGGATCGACCAAAGTTGACATTGATTATCAAAATCAGGTATGATCATGACCAATGGGCCAATAATCTCTCTCGTTTTGATAATTGACAAACTTTGAGTCTATACAAAAATATAACAAATATAGTATTGAACTTTGAAATTTATACATGACTTATCTGAAGAAATCTTTAAATCTTTTATTTTGGTATGCTCATTCTCCCCCTTTGTCATGTACTCAAAATATGGCTCCCCCGCAAGTTCTGAGTCAAGTAACACAAAGAAAAACATAGTGACACCAAAATATGATAGTAAATAACAAGTCAACATCTCAAGTAATATAAACTAGAATGTTAGCAGTAGCAGTACTAGAACATCAGCAGTAGAGAAAAAAAACTAACAACTCATATAATAAATGAAAATGCCACTACCATTGAGAGGTCTAAAGTGCATAATATAAAAATCACTACAGAGAATCAATTTCAAAAGCATAAAAAGCAAAAAGTGTCACTACATCTCAGATCATCATCAACCAGACAAATATATACAAAATACTAGACCAAAGCATCTGATAAGCTATCAGCACCACCATGAGCAACATCAGCAGGCAGCTAGGTCGGATCAAAATAAGCTGTCCTCGGGTCGAAGAAGGTGAATGTCGGATCATCCACAAGTTTCGGTCCGCAAAAAGCAGGATGAAAGAGGATAATCATCGGAGCAGTAGGATGATGAGCCATCATCCACTGAATATCTGCCATGGCATTTCTCAAGACCTGGGCCTGAGAAATATTGCGAAACTCTGCGTCACCAAAGTGAGTCAGATCGGTCTGACGCTGCTGTCCATAAAGAGTGACAAAAGCATCGAACTGCTGATAGATCTGGTAAATATTATGATCCGGAGCTACAGGAGCTACGACTGGAGCAGGTGGAGGTGGAGGTGGAAAATCACCAGGAGGGTGAGGGAACTTCCTAGACCTAAGAAGTTCTGAAGGCATTCCAGAGATGGCACAAGACTCTAAATCGATGTCAAATTTCTGGAAGATGGCCGCCAGATGCATAGGATAAAGGAGATTACGGCCTTCCCCTGACAGTTGATCATAAACAATAGTATAGTCTTGGGAAAAGAAAAGGTAATCCCAAAATGGATGTGATATATCGCAGATAACTCTAAGAACATGATCTCGTTAGTGGACCATGCCTTGGGTAGAAGAGATGAAATGATAATATGATGTAGCTCATATAAGTGTTGGTTAAGGTTACATGTGTACAACTATTTTCGGGGAACTGGATTCGGTTGACAAAACGCGACCTTGAAGGACTCATTGAACCTTCGTAATATCGACGAGAGTATCACCAATGTCTGGCATTAGAAAATATTCGCTCAAGTCGGTAGAATTGAACTCAAATTTATTTTCGCTGACAGATGAATGAATGCAGTCGTCCGATTCTTGTAGGTTGCAATAAAACATATAAACTGCATTATCGTGAACTGGATTAGAAATTTCTAAAAATTCAGAAAGTCCTAGGGTTTCAAAAGTGATCGCATATTCCGAGAAAACGGTAAAGTTTATCATTTTATCTGGACAAATTTCTCGAAAATGATCAAACCAAAGGGTTGATCTCTCGGATGAAACAGAGTGTGTTCGGTCATAGTCCTCATCGTCACCGGGATGAGAGGGACTGAACATGTTGATGGGTTCATATTCCAATGTGGAAGATGAGGCAGTATCTCTAATTTTCTTCCTCTTATGGATTCCAAGAGCCATGAAGAAATTAAGAAAGAAAAGTGAGAAATATACCTCAAAAGAGATCAAAGATGGTAGAGAACGCCTTCTGAGAGCCTTAGATCGAAGAAGAATCGAGTTTGGAGGCTTGGGAAGTGGATTTCTAGAATCTAGGGTTAGAGTTTTTAAGCTTTGGGGCAACTGATTTGGGAGAAAGAAGAAGATGGGGGCTTCTGGTTCGAGTTGCTGTTATAAAACATATCCGCACAGAGTTCAGTCCGAACTCAGTCAGAACTCGGTCCGAGTTCGGTCCAAGTTCGGCCACATACATTTTAGGTCATATTTGAGTAATGAATGATAAAATAGCCATTAAGCTTGTAATTATTTGATTTAATTAATATATATTACCTTTGGTTAGCTATAGGGTCTGGATCCCAGCTAGCGGTAGTCCGAAGACACTTGGCAACGTGTCGTTTAGGTATTTACACCTTGTTAACAGAAGGACTCTTTCGGCTTGTACCCAAAATAACTTCAATTAATAAATAGTTGAATCTTAAGTTTTTAACTATTTTTATTAATTATAACACATTACGACTCTAAAAATTTAAGTATGTCTAACTCTCGACGCAAATAGTTGAAACGATCTTCGGCTAGTAGTTTTGTGAATATGTCTGCCAGTTGATTATCTGTGTCAATAAACTCTAGACTGATATCCCCGTGTTGTTGGTGATCATGCAGAAAAGTGATGACATATTTCTATTTGATTAGTGCGCGAATGAAATACTGGGTTCTTAGTCAAATTAATAGTGCTAATATTATCACAGTAAATGAGAATCTTAGTGTAGTGCAGATTATAGTCTTCTAGGATTTATTTTATTTATAAAATTTGAGCACAACAAAGCTCTGTTACGATATAATCAGCCTCAATTGTTGATAATGCTACAAAATTTTATTTCTTGCTAAACCAAGAGACTAAAGCTTTTCTTAAGAAATGACACGTGCCATTGTACTTTTATGGTCTACTTTACATCCAGCAAAATTAGCATCTGAGTAACCGATTAGGTCAAATGATGTAGTTTTGGGATGTCATAAGCCGACAGTAGAAGTTCACTTAAGGTATCAAAAGATACGCTTGACGACACATAAGTGTGATTCCTTAGGATTAGTTTGATATCGTGCACAAATGCAAACGCTAAAAATGATATCAGGGGTACTCATGTCATTTCGGACCATTCATGCAGATCATGTCCGTACTGGTACTTTCATCACCGTCCTATACGCATGCCTCGTGCACTTCGTGTGCTCCAGAGCCTCACAGGACGGTCGACGTCTTTTGACGCCGATAACTCAATGCCTCGCTTTGCCCACGACGCCGAAGGCGCCCCCGACGTCTTCATAACAACCGATGTCACCCCGCCACCCGTTCTATGTGCACGACGTCCTTACGACGTCTTCTCGACGCCCATACGATACCATACGACAGGCCGCATGGTCGGCCGTCGTTTATACCCATGGTAGAATGGTGTCGGTCCTCGATCGCCCGTACGGTGCCCTAGCCATTGAGTTTTCATGCACGGGCACCCCATTCTGTTCTACGTCAGCTCAGATCGTGTCCATTTTTTGTCAATCCTACGACAATGTGTGTAACGCTCCAGTCCCAAAATACGTAGGACCAAGTACGTAGACATGCCAGCTGTATACATACGAAATACATGGACCTCGTATGTATAGATAAGCTGTAAATGTAGTAATCCAAGACAACTAAATCTCATCCACAATAAAAGGAATAATAATATAGAAATCAACTTGAATATTTATGATATAATCTTGGGCGGAGACAAAGTCCACTACCAACTAATTTAAATAGAGAAGATATATACAAAGAAAGTGTTTGGTCGAGCGAAGCAATGACAAGTCCAAAAGCAGTCATCACGAAGGAAGGAATGGCCTTAGCTAGAGCACCTACAAGAAATCACGAAAACACACACCTGGAGAGATCATCAGGTCCTCAGAGGGATGTAACAAGACACATAATATCATGTCGATAAACTGAATAAATAAAGTTCAACAGAAAAGTATGCATGGGTAAAGGTTCCTAACCATTCTACGTGGATTGCAATTTAGAGGACAACGTTCTACGCAGGGGCTGTCTCAAGCAAGTAATAAAGAGTGGCCAACAAGTAGCGCTCATCCGAGACACTATCGACCGGGTAACACGTAGCGCTCATCCGAGACACTATCTCCCAATTGTGTGTAAAATAAAAGTAGCCCCTACGCTAGTAGTTGTCCCCTCCCCCAATGATACTATACGTGTGTCGTAACCATGAAACACAAACACGTGTCATTTCCACCACACTGTTTTAATATAGATAACTGTTAAGTCTTCTAATCATGCATCTATTGACAGTTATTCCTACGCATGCGCACGGGAGATCAGCCCACACGCAAGTGACCTCTATATGATACTCACAACTCTCACACACAACTCGTGTATAATCGTGACAAGTCAATAAGACACACTAAATTTGACGGTAGTCCCTTAACTCTAAGCCAATTTTATAAAATATAGTAATTTGTATCTACATATAATTTAGAAAGAAACAACTTAAAAATAAACACAACATGCCTGGTATTGAGCAGGAAATTTAAACAGTAAAGGCATGGTGTCTTGCCTGGTGTTACCGCCTGATGTGGTGCAATGATCCGACAAGTCCTGATTTGTCCAATAGTCATGGCCGATGAGTAAGGGTCCGAAGTTACGAGGAAATAGGAAAGCACAATTTAGTCACGACCAACCTTGATAATAATGGGAAATTACGGAAAAAGATACTCCGTACTATTTTTAGAAAAATGCTTAAATACTTAAAATATATTTTTGGTAAAAATAGCTTTAGATAATTACTTTAGAGTCTAAAAATCTTTTTAGGCAAAAACTAAGTAAAATAAAATATTTAGATAGTGAAACTATATTTTTATTAGCAAAAATAATTTAGATAATTATTTTGAAAATCGTTTTATTATTTGAAAAATATTTCTTACGTGTCAAAATATTTTTAGAAATTAATGAGTAATCTAGAAAAATTACCCTTAGGACTTAAGACCAATTTGAAAATAATATGGGACCAAGCCCAATTCAATATTTATACTACACGTATAATTTTTAGAAATATATATATAGATTTTTATAATTAACAATAATAATAATAGTAATAGTAATAATACCAACCCTAATTAATAATAATAATAATAATAATAATGATACTAATATTAAGAATAATAGTTATAATAATAATAACATATAATCTATACTGTTCTCTTAATAACTCATTGAGAGAGAGTGATAGTAAGTAATATTAATAACAATAATAATAATAATAATAATAATGCTGATACTTAAATCCCTACAATTCCCAATCTTCCAAAAACCATTTCATTAAGAGAGAGAGAGAGGGAGGAGAAGAGGGAGTTCGAGAGATAGGGAGCGGGAGGACCTTACTGGAGCGGGTGGCCGGCGGAGTAGGTTGTAGGAAATCGGAGACGCGATCGGCGGGCGGACGGCATTCGGAAAGGCGGCGCAGCGAGCGCCACAGCAGGCTCGCTGTGAGCGGCGCGCGGCAGTCCGTGCAGATCCGTGGCCGGAGCTCGGCTACCAGGGCCGCTGGCGCGGAGAGGCACGTCGGAGCTCTCGAAGGTGGCGGACATGGAGAAAGGAGGCGGCCGAGCGGATCGGCGGTCTTCGGCCGCGACGGAGGATCTGGACGGCGATGGTCGAAACCGCGGCGGCGAGTGGTGCTCCCCCGAGCTCGGAGGCGGACGGCTTGGGCGGTGGCGCGTCGGCCGAGCTCGACGAAGGGGCTGCTCCGGCGGAAATTGGAGTCGGGCGGAGATGTGGCACTTCCGACCGGAGATTGGTTTTTCTGGCACGGGCGTCGCGGGAAGGAGGCGGAGAAGACGGGGTTTCGAGGCGGGCAGAGGTGGATGGGCGCGGCCGGTCGTGGTCGTCGACGACGAACGTAGCAGGAAGCGCTCGGCGAGGTGAGGGTTTCCTCTTCCCTTTCAATTCTTTGATGGTGGTGGTGGTGGTTTTGGTGGCTAGGATGAGGTTGTGGTGGCGGTGATGATGGCTGTGGTGATGGCGATGTTGCGGGCGGTGTGTCGAGTCGGCCACGGCGAGATGGTGGTCCGAAGACGGGTCTGATCGGGTGTTGATGGTGACGACGGTGGAGGGGAACGGTGGCGATGGTCGGGGAGTTCGGCCGGGGATCTGTGGTGGTGGTGACGAAGATGTCGGGTTTGGGTTAGGAATTTGGGATGCGTCGTGTTGGAGGTGTCCGACACGACAAGGTTGGGTGTCCGGGAATGTCGGACAGGACAAATATATTTGTAAAAATATTTTATATACTGGAAAGACACCGGGGTCAGACCCGAGGCCGATCACGGCGGAGATAGAACACCGACACAAGGCACTTGTGGAGAATTTCATGAAAATAAAGTGGGCAAGTACTTCTCCTTTTATAGGAGGTGGGAATCCCAGATGGATAGGACTATAATTGGTTTAAACCCCAATAGATAGTATTATATTATATTTAGATAGTTAAAAAAATAATTAGAACGAATCCAAATCAAATATGGATATCTCCTATATTTAAAAGTATATTTAAATCAAAACCTTTTCCAATTTAAATTATCCAAATTAATAAACTATTAAATTAAACAAGATTAAAAATATCTTTTTCACATCTATTAAAATATGCTATTAATTAATTTCGAAAATTACATATATACTGATAAATAATTTTAAAATATAAAACTTGCTTTTGTAATATACCATTTTATAATAATCATATTTATTATTTTACTGCAAACATGTAAGGCTTTTTATAAATAAATAATAAACTCGAAATTCTATATATATATATATATATATATATATATATATATATATATATATATATATATATATATATATATACTTTGAAACTATTTTTGATAAATAAATCCAAACTATTTTTTTCTAAAATATGTACCTCGCACATATTCACTCTCGACGATTAAGTACGAAAAACAAAATTTTGCGCGCGACGTACAGTACGACATCGAGACGTACAAATACAAAGTAAAATTTAAATATCAATAAATAACCATAAAAAAAATTTAAAATTGTAGTAGAAATTTAGGGGGTTTACATCCTACCCAACTTAAAAGAATTTCGTCCTCGAAATTAAGAATAAGTATGGGGTGAGAAGATACAAGGGTACGATCAAATCGTTGGACGAGGCAAAAAAATAACATTTAACATAAACATGCATTAGGGAATCGTGATTTAGATAATACGAAAATAATGCACGAATATGGTAATGGATGAGGGTTGCTAGCTAATGCAAGATAGAGAAGGATTTAAGGGTTAGGTAATGAAGGTAAAGTAATAAGAGAACAAGGGTACATGGCCCCTTAGAGTGAAGTTACGCGTCTATGTTTAGGGGTGGTTAAGGAAATAATTCTAGTCATTTCTAAATTTTAAATGATTAGAGATCACGATCAAGAGTCGAAGGATAGAAAAAAAAGTTTGCGATTAAATAGTGAACAAGGTGACGAATGATGATCATGCAATTAGAATGTCTTGGGTTTTGAATCTATGGAATTAACTCAAGGATAGGGTTTTGAAAGAGGGTTGCTAGTTAACACTAAGAAATAAGGAAGATTTAAGGGTTGAGTTAAATGGTGATAAGACACGAATAAAGAGATATAGAATCAAGTAGAGCAAGCAAATTTTTAGAGGATATAGTCGCCTAGGTTTAGAGTTAAATCAATCTCAAGTTCCAAGGAGGTCGCGAAAGTTGAATCTTGGGTCGAGAGAAGGATGAGGAACTTAAGATAGGTGAAATATGAAGCCAACAAGAGTTCAAGAATATGTTTCGAATACTAATTTATGGTTCAATGACGATGGAATAATTTCAAGTAGAGTTGTCAAGGCTGTCGTAGATGAGACTCTAGGGGCAAGTTTAACTATGTCTCCATCTACGTAGAATGATATACGAAAAAGCGAACCAAAGTGCAATAGGTTGATCAGACCATAATGCACCGGTTCTGATTAGACAATATGTTAGTGGGTGCGACCCAATATGTCATGATCAAGCCCAAAAATAAAGCTTGCAAAACTAAGGCTAAATTGATAAGATGGTCGAAATAAGTAAGTGTGATAATGATGAAGAAATTTAAGTAATCCAAGTTCTTTTAAAATCTAAGTCTCGCTCGAAGTGTGAGCTTATACAGTTGACTTGGTTGACTATAAATGAACCTATTCGTTTGGTTCACAAAGACAAGGGTTTTGTTTGGTCATGAGTATTCTATCTAACTTACAAGGGTTAAACTAGTTGTACGACGGGACAGTGGTCAAGATAGTTCTCAAATAATCTCATACAATATCTATCCTTCTAAACTGCCAAATATACTCTATAGATTTGAGATTTGAATTTCTTTAATCAATCCCCAAGATAACCTTTATCATTTCCCACATTATATTATAACAAAAACTTTCCATCTTATCTAGTCGCAACAAAATCATAATAAAATCTAAATAACTCTTTATGGTGTCACAATTTAAATCGATATTAATCCAAGTCTAAATTATAATTGGTTCCACAATTGTAATCCATACAAGAATTTAATAATTCATAATTCCTCAATTTGATTTGGTATCCTTCAAAATATTTTAACCAAAAATTATTACTATCTTTACTTCAACCATTTCACTCAAAATGTTTTGCAAACTCATTAATCGTAATCGCACATCTAAATTTTAAAACTTAAAATTCTCAAATTGTTATCCATCCTACTCGGCAAAATTTAATTCCTTTTTAAACTAAATCTATATCCTTTCCAAGATGTATAACTATAACCCAATGAATCATAAATATTTTTCAAGACCTTCAAAAATCCAAATCGTGATCCCTTTCTTTTTTCAATTGTATAATGATTCTAGAATTCCTTTTGTAGTATCAAAACAATCCTTGTTGCTTCTACCCAACTTAAAATTTACTAATCATCAAGGTCATACTTTTAGGGCACAACATTGCCTTTATAACTCCATTAAAACCTCAATGCCTACTAATTGTCAATGTAACCCTTCTAGCCATGAGTTTGACCGATGAGCACATACAAGTGTAGTCATCTTCCTAGCTGTCACTAAGCACGAGACTAAGAATTTACGGTAGAAGGAGTCAAGCAAGATGCAAATCAAGGAAGTCGAACGAGAGTTCAAAATTTGAAGTCAAGAATGGATGTCAAGTGGGTGGATGAGATTCTAGACTCTAATCCTATATTGCAGGCCCGTTCGGTACAGTTATGTAACCGAAATGGCAAACAGGACCTACATGGGCCACCACAAAAACATGTAACGCCCCAGTCCCAAAATACGTAGGACCAAGTACGTAGACATGCCAGCTGTATACATACGAAATACATGGACCTTGTATGTATACATAAGCTGTAAATGTAGTAATCCAAGACAACTAAATTTCATCCACAATGAAAGGAATAATAATATAGAAATCAACTTGAATATTTATGATACAATCGTTGGGCGGAGACAAAGTCCACTACCAACTAATTTAAATAGAGAAGAAATATACAAAGAAAGTGATTGGTCGAGCGAAGCAATGACAAGTCCAAAAGCAGTCTTCACGAAGGAAGGAATGGCCTTAGCTAGAGCACCTGCAAGAAATCACAAAAATACACACCTGGAGAGATCACCAGGTCCTCAGAGGGACGTAACAAGACACATAATATTATGCCGATAAACTGAATAAATAAAGCTCAACAGAAAAGTATGCATGGGTAAAGGTTCCTAACCATTCTACGTGGATTGCAATTTAGAGGACAACGTTCTACGCAGGGGCTGTCTCAAGCAAGTAATAAAGAATGGCCAACAAGTAGCGCTCATCCGAGATACTATCGGCCGGGTAACACGTAGCGCTCATCCGAGACACTATCCCCCAATTGTGTGTAAAATAAAAGTAGCCCCTACGCTAGTAGCTGTCCCCTCCCCCCAATGATACTATACGTGTGTCGTAACCATGACATACAAACACGTGTCGTTTCCACCACACTGTTTTAATATAGATAACTGTCAAGTCTTCTAATCATGCATCTATTGACAGTTATTCCTACGCATGCGCACGGGGGATCAGCCCACACGCAAGTGACCTCTATATGATACTCACAACTCTCACACACAACTCGTGTATAATCGTGACAAGTCAATGAGACACACTAAATTTGACGGTAGTCCCTTAACTCTAAGCCAATTTTATAAAATATAGTAATTTGCATCTACATATAATTTAGAAAGAAACAACTTGAAAATAAACACAACATGTATGGTATTGAGCAGGAAATTTAAACAGTAAAGGCAAGGTGTCTTGCCTGGTGTTACCGCCTGATGTGGTGCAATGATCCGACAAGTCCTGATTTGTCCAATAGTCATGGCCGATGAGTAAGGGTCCGAAGTTACGAGGAAATAGGAAAGCACAATTTAGTCACGACCAACCTTGATAATAATGGGAAATTGCGAAAAAAGATACTTCGTACTATTTTTAGAAAAATGCTTAAATACTTAAAATATATTTTTGGTAAAAATAGCTTTAGATAATTACTTTAGAGTCTAAAAATCTTTTTAGGCAAAAACTAAGTAAAATAAAATATTTAGATAATGAAACTATATTTTTATTAGCAAAAATAATTTATATAATTATTTTGAAAATTGTTTATTATTTGAAAAATATTTCTTACGTGTCAAAATATTTTTAGAAATTAATGAGTAATCTAGAAAAATTACCCTTAGGACTTAAGACCAATTTGAAAATAATATGGGACCAAGCCCAATTCAATATTTATACTACACATATAATTTTTAGAAATATATATATAGATTTTTATAATTAACAATAATAATAATAATAGTAATAATAATAATACCAACTCTAATTAATAATAATAATAATAATGATACTAATATTAAGAATAATAGTTATAATAATAATAACATATAATCTATACTGTTCTCTTAATAACTCAGTGAGAGAGAGTGATAGTAATTAGTAATAATAATAATAATAATAATAATAATAATAATAATAATGCTGATACTTAAATCCCTACAATTCCCAATCTTCCCAAAACTATTTCATTAAGAGAGAGAGAAAGGAGAAGAGGGAGTTCAAGAGATGGGGAGCGGGAGGACCTTACTGGAGCGGGTGGCCGGCGGAGTAGGTTGTGGGAAGTCGGAGGCACGATCGGCGGGCGGACGGCGTTCGAGAAGGCGGCACAGCGAGCGCAGCAGCAGGCTCGCTGTGAGCGGCGCACGGCAGTCCGCACAGATCCATGGCCGGAGCTCGGCTACCAGGGCCGCTGGCGCAGAGGGGCACATTGGAGCTCTCGAAGGTGGCGGACATGGGGAAAGGAGGCGGCTGAGCGGATCGGCGGTCTTCGGCCGCGGCGGAGGATCAGGATGGCGATGGTCGAAACCGCGGCGACGAGTGGTGCTCCGTCGAGCTCGGAGGCGGACGGCTTGGGCGGTGGCGCGCCGGCCGAGCTCGGCGAAGGGGCTGCTCTGGCAGAAATTGGAGTCGGGCGGAGATGTGGCACTTCCGGCCGGAGGTGGGTTTTTCTGGCACGGGCGTCGCCGGAAGAAGGCGGAGAAGACGGGGTTTCGAGGCGGGCAGAGGTGGATGGGCGCGGCCGGTCGTGGTCGCCGGCGACGAACGCAGCAGGAAGCGCTCGGCGAGGTAAGGGTTTCCTCTTCCCTTTCAATTATTTGATGGTGGTGGTGGTGGTTTTGGTGGCTAGGATGAGGTTGTGGTGGCGATGATGATGGCTGTGGTGATGGCGATGTTGCGGGCGGTGTGTCGAGTCGGCCACGGCGAGATAGTGGTCCGAAGACGGGTCTGATCGGGTGTTGATGGTGACGATGGTGGAGGGGAACGGTGGCGACGGTCGGGGAGTTCGGTCGGGGATCTGTGGTGGTGGTGACGAAGATGTCGGGTTTGGGTTAGGAATTTGGGATGCGTCGTGTTGGGGGTGTCCGACACGACAAGGTTGGGTGTCCGGGAATGTCGGACAGGACAAATATATTTGTAAAAATATTTTATATACTGGAAAGACATCGGGGTCAGACCCGAGGCCGATCACGGCGGAGATAGAACACCGACATGAGGCACTTGTGGAGAATTTCATGAAAATAAAGTGGACAAGTACTTCTCCTTTTATAGGAGGTGGGAATCCCAGATGGATAGGACTATAATTGGTTTAAACCCCAATAGATAGTATTATATTATATTTAGATAGTTAAAAAAATAATTGGAACGAATCCAAATCAAATATGGATATCTCCTATATTTAAAAGTATATTTAAATCAAAACCTTTTCCAATTTAAATTATCCAAATTAATAAACTATTAAATTAAACAAGATTAAAAATATCTTTTTCACATCTATTAAAATATGCTATTAATTAATTTCGAAAATTACATATATATACTGATAAATAATTTTAAAATATAAAACTTGTTTTTCTAATATACCATTTTATAATAATCATATTTATTATTTTACTGCAAACATGTAAGGCTTTTTACAAATAAATAATAAACTCGAAATTCTATATATATATATATACTTTGAAACTATTTTCGATAAATAAATCCAAACTATTTTTTTCTAAAATATGTACCTCGCACATATTCGCACTCGACGAGTAAGTACGAAAAACAAAATTTTGCGTGCGACGTACAGTACGACATCGAGACGTACAAATACAAAGTAAAATTTAAATATCAATAAATAACCATAAAAAAAAAATTAAAATTGTAGTAAAAATTTAGGGGGTTTACAATGTGGAAGCCACGCATCTCACAGGCCAGGCCATTGGCGTGCCAATAGGCTTTAAGTTGTCAAAGTTATACTTCTTTAGTAAATCATTCGTATACTTGGCTTGATTGATGAATGTTTTCTATAAGTGTTATTTGATCTGAAGTCCTAGGAAGTAGTTGAGCACTCCCATCATACTCATTTCAAACTCACTCTGCATACACTTAGCAAAATCTTGACAAAGTTTTTCATTAGTAGAACCAAAATTTATGTCATCAATGTAAATTTGTACAAGTAAAATAATGTCAATTGAAGTTTTGATAAACAAAGTTGTATCAAACCTTCCTTTTGAAAAACCATTTTCAAGTAGGAAAGTACTTAGACATTCATACCAAGCACGCGGTGCTTGTTTGAGTCCATAAAGTGACTTTCTAAGCTTGAAAACGTGTTCAAGTTTTTGAAAATCCTCAAAATCAGGGAGTTGTTTCACAAAAACCTCTTCCTTTAAAAACCCATTAAAAATGCACTCTTAACATCCATTTGAAAAGGTTTAAAATTGTGAAAACATATGAATGCACAAAATATGTTAATAGACTCTAGTCTAGCAACAGGAGCATATGTCTAGTCATAATCAATTTCATATTATTGATTATATCCTTGTGCCACTAGACGTGCTTTGTTGTGTAGAACATGTTCATCCTTACTCAGTTTTTTGGAACATCTATTTGGTACCAATTATCGATTGACCAATAGGTTTAGGAACAAGTTTCCAAACTTGGTTTCTCTCAAATTGATTAAGTTTTTCTTGCATGGCGTTAATCCAAAACTCATCAAAAAAGCATCTGCTACTGACTTAGGTTCTACTTGAGAAATGAAAACTACTTTTGCTGATGTCTCTAGTAGAAGAGTGCGTACCTACTCCCTTGGATACAACAGCTATTACAAGTGTCTCTGGATGGTCAGGCATGAATTTCATCTTCTTAGGTATACTCTCCAGATAGCTCTCGTTGGTAGCAGTATCTTCAGGTGCCTTGGATTTGTTTTGTACATCCTCGTCATCACTATTGCTATATCTATTACTGTTGAGCTCATCAAAGGAAACCTTAATAAATTCTTCAACAATCATAGATCTTTTATTGAAAATTCTATATCCCTTAATCTTGGCAACATATTCGAGGAATATCCCTTCGTCTGCCTTCGAGTCGAACTTATCCAAGTTATCCTTAGTGTTCAGGATAACTGCGACAACCAAAAACTTTAAAATACAAAATGTTTGGAATCTTTCCAAACCACAATTCATAAGGAGTTTTATTCGATATAGGTCAAATTAATACCCCATTTAAAATTTGACAGGCTATACTTCCAGCTTCTTCCCAAAAATATTTAGAAAGATTATGTTGATTAAGCATGACTCTAGCCATATCGCTTAGAGTACGATTCTTCCGCTCCACAACACCATTGTGTTGAGGAGTTCGAGGACAAAAAAGCCATAGTAATATCTATTATCATCACAAAACTTTTTGAAATCAATATTTTCGAATTTGTCACCATGATAACTTCGAATTCGAGTAATCATGAAGCCTTTTTCGTTTTGTACCTTTTTGTAAAATACTTGAAATTCAAAAATGGCATCGCTTTTACTAGTTAAAAAATAAACCCAAGTAAAATGAGAAAAATCATCAACTATAACAAAAATATTGATTGGCTACTAGGCACTTTCCTGTACTGTTAGTACGTTCTAGAAAGAAAAAGCATAGCCAGCTTTCATCTTGATTGGCTACTATACACTTTTCTGTACTGTTAGTATGTTCTAGAAAGAAAACATAAATACTGTCTTCCATATCCCTTCATATACGGGATTACCGGTAGACATTTCATATATAGAACATTTGTCTTTCACAAAATTGATACCATAACAGTTATTTGTCAAATGACTTATGTTCAACAGATTATATTTCAATTCTGTGATCAGACAAACGTCTTTTATTTTAGGGTAGTGAGACATACCAACAGTACTAATTCCTATGATATTACCTCGAAGATAATAGCCAAAGAAAACATACCCTTCTCTCTTTATCGATAGTATAGCGAATAATGATGCATCACCTGTCATTTGCCGTGAACATCTGTTATCGAGTATCCACTTACTTTTAGCATGAGAGGGTTGATGACCCACCTACAAAACGAGTAGATGTAACTTTGGTACCCATTTCTTCAAGGATCCAGCATGATTAGTGTTAGGAATCCAAGCAAGTACATTTGTGTCAAATAGCTTTCTAGCTCTGCAGTACTTTGATATATGCCCATGTTCACTAGATTATGTGCATGTGATTTCAGAAATAGTGTTATTTGTTTCTGTGTTGACATGCTTTTTGTGTGTCTTTGTTAGAAACCTATATATGAAAGCATATTTGTGAAAACGTGTTGCTTTTGTGCTTTCTTTGGTTTAGTCCTTCTTGGTGTATGATTATGTAGGAACCCTGTGGGGGGGTGAATAGGGTCAAGCTAACTAATCAAACACTCAGCACAAGCTAATGGACAATTTAAAAACATAACTGCAAGAGAAGAAGCAAAACAATACCAATACCTGATGTAACCTGGTATCTCCCAAGGGGCACTCCAGTCCCGAAACTCCCTCCAGCTTTAATCAACTATTTTAGTAAATAGTACAACGTGAGTTTTCATATGAAGGCTCACCAACTTCTTACACGAGAGCTTTAGTCCGAAGACCTCTCCGACTTCAACCGAGAGTTTGGATTCGAAGACTCTCTAACTTCAACCGAGAGCTTGGATCCGAAGACTCTCCAACTTCAACCTTTCACAATAGGTTTTGACTCCTTATACAACAAGATGAAGACTCACTTTTTCAACTCAATAACTCTAACATAATTTGTGGATAACAAATGAAAACTTTATAGAGTTATTTGTTGATAAGCTTTGGTGGTTTAAAAAATTTTAGGCTCAAAGCATCAACCTTGAATGAAGCAGTTCAAGGCTATTTATAACCAAAGCATTGAAAAGAGATCAAAGGCAACTTTTTCAGTCAGCGATCGGTATACTGTCGGTACGAACTGGTATACCGTCAGAATGATGGTTTAGAATTGCAACGGATAGAAATATTGTCGTTGGGATCATTAAATGCTCGGAATTCGACCGTCGATTTTTTCATCCATTTCTTGTGTTTACAATTATTCCTAAGACTCATTATAGACTCCATATATACTTTGGAAGGTGCAGGCTTCTTCAGAGTCTTGAAATGGTGATGGAATGGCATGGCTTCTTTCCTTGATAGTTGCTGGCTTCTTTCTTGATAGCAGCTCTCTAAAGATATATAGTTTGTGAAAACTGAATACCTTTCAGGGGCGAAGCCCCCGAAACCCCACGTGGTGTGCTGCCCCCTCGACTCCCGTCCGCTGATCGGGCAGCGGAACCCCCGAGTGCGTGGCTCCGGAGATGTCGTCGGGTGGTTCAGAGAAATCTTGTGAGATTCGTTGTCTTTGGCCCACCATGATTTCTTCATTGCATATGTCCACATTAATTTTGCTTATTGCTTTTATGTATGTACATGTTAGACAAACAAAGCAATATACATGTAGCAAGTATAGATAAGATAAAGCACAGTAGGACAATGCTAAGTTTAAGTATAAGAGCTATAGTGATAGCATAAATATTAATGATATCATAATGTTAAACTTAATTGAATAACCCTAATCAAAACATAGTTTTGATTTTGGCAACCCAATTAAATTTAAGATAGATATAATGAAAACTCATATCACTAATATGTAATACAATAAGCACATATCACCAAAGGTATAAGTATAAGTAGAAATGCTATAGTTATAGTATGAAGATTAGTGATAATGAAATGCTAAACTTAACAGATTAACCATATTCAAAAATATGATACAGTCATTGGGTCAACAATCTTCCCTTTTTTATTATGACAAATCGGTTAAGTTTAGTATGGACACAATAGATTCATGTATCACTAATATACAAAAGATATATGCAATATCACTAAAATCATACCCACTTAGATTACTTCCACTCCACTTAATCTTACTTCTCCCCCTTTGATATGGTCAAAAATAAGCTCCCCCGTACTAAGAGATAAAACAAAATCAATCTTAAGTGCATAAATCAGAGCATGATGAAGGCATAGACAATAATGATTAAGATATATTAAATGAAGAACAATGGAAGAAGTGTGTAAAGACAAGTATAGAAACTACATACCAAATATAGAGTACCAATAGAAAATAGCTTGTCAAAACACAATATAGTTGGTAAAACTAAAATAATTTGAAAATAATCAATATATAGTTTACCAACATAAAATCAAAGAAAGAAATCCAAAACATAATATGATATGAAATATTACTCTAGTTTTGGAAGAAAATTATGAAATAAAGGATTTCAGTCAAAGCCATGAGGATTAGATAATTGTAAATAATAGATATCAAAGAAGAAAGATACCAATTGAGATATTGAAATATATAAACTTGATACCAATCAAAATACATAAACTTGAAACATTGATCAATGAAACCATGATAGTCACAATTGTCCACAGATAAATAGTGGAACGAAATAAAGGAATGATCAATGTAAAATAGAGTAATTGATCATATAAAATGGTCTCATTATTTGCAAATCTATTTACTTATCCAAATTCATGCATTTGAACTCAATTACCTTATCATGCTATAAAAATACCCTTTAGATAAATATGAAGGTAAATGAGAAAAATACTTGAGAAAGAAAAATTTAGTCGACTTGAATGCTTTCCCTCAAAGTATTACCAATATAGATAAAATCATAAATTTTGGGTAAGTCCTCAACAATGAAAGCCAAATCAATTAAGCATACAAGGAAAGCCAAACCAATGAAAGTATAATAGTCATCAAGATAAGATGCGAAGTTAATATTAACAAGATGACTTATTTAACCCATATAAAAGATAGATAATATGATGAAGACAATTCATATACTCTCATAAACCCTTCACAAAATAAAAGTATAATGACCTCAATCACTAAGATATGAAAATGAAGAAAATATGGGTCCATGATGAACTAGGTATATGACATATTAAATGGTATAAATGAATTGGACCAATTGATTTGCTCTCCCTCAAAAAATGCGTATCTAGTTCCAAAGCACTTATATCATAAAATAGATAACTACAAAATCTAGGGATAAATCAACTATGGATTTCTCTCCCTTGCTCAATGCATATAAGGCTATAAAATTGTCATAAAACGAATAATATCATCTTTAATCAAAAAGAGATATCCAATTAATAGCCACTAAAGATGAAAGATCAAAAATAATATTCCAATTAAGCATATTTAATAAAAAGATGACATACATTAGCCTATAAAAAAGAATCTCATATTTAAATATGATAGATCAATGTATGTTATATTTTGCGAAAAATATCATCATGAAAAGAAATAAGGTCAATTAAAACAATCATGATGAGAATCACAATATAGCTCAAAAATAAAATAAAAATAAAACTCAAATATCATGTCCATGATTATCTAATTAAGAAAGAATCAACAAATTTATTACTTTGCATGGACTAGGTATGTTTTACCATATATATACCCATCAACGGGTAAAATCCAAACCTTGCTAATGGTAAATTAATAATCCATAAAGTTCAAATAGCAAAGGCCCATATGTGGCAATCCACGAGTAGTCGAAGTAGAGTAATAAATTAGCTTGATAATCACATAATAAGATAATATAGGACTATTCAACTATAAGGATCTTTTATCAATAAAAATAAACAAATTAAACATGATCTAACAAATCTCATCAAGAAAAAAAATCCAAAATCCATATTTATAATAAAATCTCATAAATCAATGAAAAATATGGAAAATAGTCATTCTCATTTAAATGATTGCAAATATAATCAAAAGGAGATGTAAATGATAATACGATGAAATCATGACTCAAAAAGTGAGAGAAATTTAAAACGTACTTGCTAATGACTAATATGGAAGGAGACTTAAAGAAAGGAATCATAAACCTCTAAGAGAAACAAGATCCAATCAAGAATTTGGAAAACTAGTTCTAGAGAACAAACATATGTATCTAAAATAGGATACAAATTACATCTAGGAGAATCACAAATCTTATTTATGTAAACTAGTATATCATATATATATATTGAAAAGAAAAATAATAGCTAGATGAGTGAAAGTGAACCAAATTATATAGCTTAACAATATATCATAAATAAGCAAGCTACATAACTAATTTAAGATTAATGAGGTAGGCCATTAAAAAGATAAATGTGCTCATTAACTCTTAAGTCACTAACACTAAAGATACTTGCTTAAGCTTAGAGTTCACAATTAGGGTAATGCATTTTGAATGAACAAAATGATTTATAGACTCTTTACCAAGCAAGGATAAGAGCATTAGATAACAAATAAAAAAAAATTAGACTTTCATCAAGTAAATGACAAAAGAGATGTTCATAAAAATACAATAAAAAATCTATTTGCCAAGTATTGAGATTAATCCAAGATAATAAAATAATATATCGATTAGAGAATGCAAAATATTATAGCCATTATGAAATAAGTGTATTCTCTAGAAATGGAAAATCTAAACACAAAAGCTCAAACTATAGTAGCTAAAGATATAAGAAATATGATGTATCAATTACATGTATTCTCATGTGCTACAAAAACATTATTAGACAACAATAATTCAAAAGAAACATATGCCCAAGGAATGAGCAAAGAAAGATCATTAAGATCAAGAAGGCTAATTAAGAGCTAAAGATAGCAAGAGACACATTTTTTTCAAAAGCTTTTATAGTGCACCATACTAAAATATAAAGATATAGACTAGAAAGTGTGTACTAATTAAGGAGATGAAATAAACAACCAGGATAAAGCACAAAATCATGTGATCCTTAAAATAATTTCCATAAATGCTCATGAGCAAGACACCAATAAATATTTTCTCTCAACATCCTAACTTGAAGAAGTAGAACAAATAAATATCAAAAGTTAGGAATCATATATATACATATATATATATATATTTATATATATATATATATATATATATATATATATATATATATATATATATATATATATATATATATATATATATATATATATATATATATATATATATATATATATATATATATCACAAATATGCATACATGAAAAGATCAAAAATCAATTAAAAGGCATGTATCCATAAAGTCAACCAAAAAAAAGACAAGAGGATATCATCAAAGGAAGGGTTTAAGGAAGAAGCTAATTTATTCAAGAAGAGATGCACAAATTTGGTCAAAGAAATCAATAGCTAAAGTATGAGAAAAGCACAAGTTTGAAGGAAGCAAGTATAATTAAATACTCTTCAAAACAATATAAAACTTGAGCTTAACTCATATGCTCACATAATGATATTTATACAAAAATATATATTAATATAAGAAATGCATGATCTACATGTAAATAGAAATTTAATGAATATAGTCATGTATCCTTAATGAATGTTTGAAAAACTATCACAAATTCAAAACACGTATAAATAAGCTTTATTAGGCAAAGATATAATTGATTCATAAGAGGTTTAATAAAATAAAACATGATAATCAATAATTAATATATTATGTAAGCACACGGTTAAAATGGAAGTATAAGTGTATACTTGTCAAGTGATAAGAAGCTTGTGCTAAACACATATATTCACAAATACCGATTAAGATAAATATGACATATTACATACAAATCGGCAAGAAGTAACTATCTCAAAAACTTTAAAGACGGAGAGTTAAAATCATATTAACTCAAATCAAAACCAAGCTCCTATGGACTAGAGTGATATGCATGCTTTATAAATAAAGATTAAGAATAACGAGAATGCACATATAAATGTGTCACAGTAATAGAAAATGAATGATAAACTACATAGTGTGAACTAATAATTTAAGCTAAGTAACTAGTCATGCTAGATAAAAAAATTAATAAGAAAATCAACTAAGCATGCTAGTATCATATCTCACATTGATTTAGATAATAAGCAACTAAAAGAAATCAATGTGTAATCCCCCTATATTTATATATGTAATTATTGATTTATTATATTAATTATAGTATTTTTAGAGAAATTTACATATATATGCACTACTCATAGTACCTAGTAGTAATATATTTTGAGTAATTATATTCTAGAAAATTTTAGGATTATTTTCTATAATTATTTATAGTAATAATGATATATTCATATATATACCAGAATATATGAGTATATATATTATATATATTGAATTATAGGAAGTATATAAATATATTGGATTAGTGTGTACTAGAGAGTTTATTATTCTTTTATAAGATATTGTAGTATAAATTTTATATAAAATCATGTGTAAAATGCTATCATATGATATATATATATATATATTTATATATATATATATATATATATATATATTATATATATATATATATATATATATATATATATATATAAAATAATATAAATATATATATATATAATATATATATATATATATATATAATATATATATATATGAAAAAAAAAACTATCTATATATAATATATATATATATATATATTATAATATATACATATATATATATATAA
>JANAVB010022476.1:0-16953 GCA_029216955.1 Iris pallida | reverse complement strand
CGGACCTAAGGGTAACATCATCGTCGGAGTCGGGGTGGTGCTGGTTTCTCCTTTCGGATTGGTGATCAATCGTGCTTACTCCCTCACAGAACCCTGCTCTAATAATGTGGCCGAGTACAACGCTTTAGTCATTGGTCTCCAACTTGCAAGAGAGCTGGGGGTAGAATATCTTGAAGCATACGGCGATTCACAGTTAATCATCAACCAGATCTGGGGTTCCTACGAGGTTCGTCATGAAGACATGATCCCCTATTACCAAATAGCAATCAACATCATCTCGTCATTCGAGGGGTTCTTCATCGAAGTCGTTCCCAGACTCCAAAATATCGAAGCCGATGCCCTAGCTGGCATTGTCGCTCCCCTAGCGGTTCCGAACTATGCTCGCCAATCAGTGGATTGGTAGGCCATAAACTGGTCTGTCCCGAGAATAATGTTCAATTCGTGGCGAGTTATTCCGTTCAGACGACCGACGAAGTCCCAGAATGGAGACAACTATTCATTGACTTCGTAGTCTACGACATTCTGCCGGAGGACCCAAAGGAAGCCACCTCTATCAGAAGGCGTTCTCTCAGATTCTTCTACGATACAGAGACAAAAATGCTGTATCGCTGATCCTACGATGGATTATTGCTTCGATGTATGTCAACCGCAGAAGCCAGAGAAGCTGTACGCGAAGCTCATAACGGTGTCTGCAGGGCCCATCAGCCTGGCCCAAAATTATAAGACCATTTTTGCCGAATGGGTTACTACTGGCCCATGATGGTAGCAGATGCCATAGACTATGCAAGAAAGTGCAAAGCTTGCCAAGTCCACGCGGACTTCATCCACCAACCATCCGAATTCCTACATCCGACAGTAGCGTCCTGGCCATTCGAAGCATGGGAAATAGATATCATCGGTCCGATCACCCCACCTTTTTTCCGAGGATATCGCTTCATACTCGCAATCACAGATTAATTTTCCAAATGGACGGAAGCTGTTCCGCTTGCAGAAGTCAAAACTTCTAACGTGATCAGCTTCCTCAAGCATCACGTCATCTATCGCTTTGGACTGCCCCGAAGGATCATCCACGATAATGGTCCACAGTTTGCAAGCCACGCCTTCTATCGGTTCTGCGACAAGCACCGCATCCAGAATATTGCTTCAACACCATACAACCCAGCAGCAAATGGATTGGCAGAAGCATTCAACAAAACCATCATCAAGTTAGTCAAGAAGTTCGTGTCCTCCAACAAACGCGACTGAAAAGAGAAGCTTGGTGAATGCTGATAGATGTACCGCACTACAGTCCGAACGGCCACAGGGAACACACCATTCTCCCTGGCGTACGGGAGTGAGGCAGTTCTCCCATTGGAGACTCAAATACCCTCGCTCCACGTCGCTCTCACTTATCAATTGACGACGGACGATAACTACCATCACCGACTACAAGAGTTGGAGGCCTTAGATAAAAAGCGCCTCTTGGCTCAGCAACGAATCGAGCTTTACCAAGCACGCATCTCCGGAGCCTTCAACAAGAAGGTTAAAATCAGAACATTCCAAGTGGGCGATCTCGTTCTGGCAGTTCGGAGGTCGATGGTCATGACTCACAAAACAGCCGGCAAATTCCAGCCAAAATGGGAAGGTCAATTTATCATTGAGGCCGTATTCTCCAACGGTGCTTACCGCCTCGCAAAACAAAATGGAGACTTGCTCATGCTGCCCGTCAACGTCAAGTTCCTGAAGAAATATTATGTCTAAACGACATTTTCTAGATTACCGAGTTATGTACCCGCTGGTACCGCTGAACTCATATTCATAAAAAATCCCAGATTATTGAGTTATGTACCCTCCTGTACCGCTGAACTCACATTCCAACTCTTCCAGATTATCGAGTTATGTACCCACAGGTGCCTCTGAACTCACATTCTGGTCACTCTTTTAGGTAGTAAGTCATGTATGATCATACCTCTGAACTTATTTCTCTGAAAGTGCTCCTCCCTCATGATCCACTACCCGTACTCTCTGTGCACAAAAAGGGTAACGGATCCACAAAATTTCCAAAGCGACCACGTCGATGTTACCTCTGAGTCGTTTCACTTTCGCCAAAAACAAATTACCCCTCTACATAGAACTTCCATGTCCTCATTACCTCTGTGTCGTCCTATGTACCCCTTCATGGAGCCCACTCCTGCCATGTCCTCATTACCTCTTAGTGGGAAGGCTCCATCGAAGAAACCCTCATATTGGCCATGTCCTCATTACCTCTGAGTAAATATGTTGGTCCTCCCTCGACTTATTATCTGTAACCAAAAAAAATCCCCAGGGTACGCCAAGGATAATAGGTCCACAAAATATCCTCCGTTGAGTCTGTTCATACCATGTCCTCATTACCTCTAAGTAGGAAGACTCCACGGTAAAACCCTCATACTTGCCATGTCCTCATTACCTCTGAGTAAGTATGTTGGTCCCCTTTCATCCTATTATCCATATCCTAAGCCAGGGTATGCCAAGGATAATAGGTCCACAAATATCCTCCGTTGAGTCCACTCCTGCCATGTCTTTATTACCTCTGAGTAGGAAGACTCTACGGTAAAACCCTCATACTTGCCATGTCCTCATTACCTCTGAGTAAGTATGTTGGTTCTCTCTCGTCTTATTATCCGTATCCTAAACCAGGGTGCGCTAAGGATAATAGGTCCACAAATATCCTCCGTTGAGTCCACTCCTGCCATGTCCTCACTACCTCTGAGTAAGAATACTCTGCGGTAAAACCCCCATACTTGCCATGTCCTCATCACCTCTGAGTAAGTATGTTGGTTCCATTTCATCCTATTATCCGTATCCCAAGTCAGGGTATGCCAAGGATAATAGGCCCATAAATGTCCTTTGCTAAGTTTCTTAGTACAGGCCCACCATTCCTCATCATGCCCCGGGAGCCCAGCTGCTCCATGGCATTCTCTCTCCCGATACCCGGAACGTCTACGATCACTTTGCCGTTGAATTGTTCTAGGTATCCCCATCAAACTTGTTATCCATACCTAAAACTAAGGTATGCCAAGGGTAACAGGTCCACAAACAAGTCCCCTATTCGGGGCAAACGCCACCAGAACACCACAAGCACAACAGGCAGTACAAATAAAGGGTGGAATAAAGCATGCTCTTTTATTTGGAAGGCAAAAAGTACTACATGTTCTAGGGATAATGCCCCATTTAAAGAAAGAAAAAGAATGAAAATAAAAAAGAAAAAAAGGCCGTCTATGGTTCGGCATTACATAATTCCAGGAGACGATTCTTCACCAAGATGGTCCCCTAATCAAGCCGCTGTTTAGCTCGACGCTCCGCTTCCTGGGACAAACGCTCCGCATTATCCAAGTCCATGTGTGCCTACCAGTCGTCCTCCAACTTCTTCAGGGCAATTTCCAGATCAGCCGAAGCTCGATTCACTCTGTCAGCCTCCTGGATAATTAGCCCCCTTTCGGTACGGGCAGCCTCAAGCTCAGACTCCAGGAAAGCTAACTTCCTCTGAAGCTCAAGGATCTGCTCCCGCGTGTCAATAATCTCACGGGAGGCAGTCGCTTCCTGAGCCATAACATCTTCACTCCCGCGGCTCAACTCATCATAGCGATCAGACAGATCGCGGAGGTCCTTCAGCATGGCCGGCCTAGTTTTATCCTGAGCAGCCCTTATCTTCTCTACAGCAGCTGTGAGAAAACCGTGGTCCTGATCTATAGCAGCAGACAGATAAGCCTGCCGTAGCACCTGAAGCTGGTCCACCAGCTGATCGGCCTCTAACAATTTTGCCTCCAGAAGCGCGGCTACCCCTGCCCCACCGGGAAGAGTCTTAAGGATATCAATATGATCCTGGACGCATTGCCGGGCCAAGACAAAAGAGGTCCCTCTTTCCACAGCAGCCGCTACCCCCCTCTTCAAGTGACGATAAAAGCTGTCAACCACATCCTGTAACGCTTCCTCCAGAACCTCTGTAGAGGATGGCGTCAAAGAAAGCGTGGCCGGCAACGTCGAAGGAGGTGCGCTAGAACGTGCCACCAAGGGGACAAATTTCGAGCGGAACGATGCGCGGATAGCGGCTAACTCTTCGTCCGCCACTCGAAGAGCCTATACACTTGGCAGGGCAGAGAGGTCAACTCTCGGAGCCGTCTGAGCAGAAGAAGACGCAAGGACCATTGCCCCCTGTCCCGGCTGTCCCACCACTTGACTTTCCGAACTCGAGACAGCGGGAGGCCCCTCAAGATGAACCGAAAGGGGTGGAGGTACGCTCCTTTCTGCCAATGACCCTTCGACAGAGCCTGTCTCAACAATGTCCATCATCGGCACTGGAGAGGCAGGACCTGTATGTCCAGAGGAACCATCAATCGACGTAACCCGAAGGATGTGATGATAGAGCAGATAGGCCTCCTCGTAAGTTAAAATTCGGCTTATCTTACCAGGGGAGGAGCATGGAGGTTGTAACTCGCTCACAGCTGACGTGGTTCCCTCACCCGTGACCTCTAAGTTAAATTCCACTGGCTCTTCTGTCCCAGCCACCCCAGAGGGAGGTACGACTCGACCAGCGTCATCTTGATGAAATTCAGTAATTTCGAGGACAGGTCCATCTGAACCCCCGTCATCTTGAGTCATGACTACGGCAACTTGAGATTCCTCTTCTTCTGACACCTCAGGAAAGGAAGAAAAATGATTAAAGATCAAAACTGGAAGAAACGAAGAACTGAATAAAAATAGTAGTAATTCGCTTTACCTTCGAAGTGGGGTCGACCTCCTCGCTTCTCTCCCTTATAGTTAGCCTGTGACGTCTGGTTGCAGCCAACTTTCGGGAGTGAGGAATACCGCCAACAGAGGAAATTTGTCTGCTGTGCTTCCGTACAGAACCAGGTACGACGGGTGGCTGATCCGCCGCCATCTCATTTAACGAAACAGGCGGCTGATCCGCCCCAACATCTTCCACCGGGAAGGAAGAGTCATCTGCATCACGCTCCTTGTCCTTATTATTCACAGTGTTGGAGTCTGAGTCTGGCACTTCGACTCTATTCTTCTTCTTTTTCCTCGTCTTGGCCCCTTGGGGCTTCTCATCCAAGCCAGTACCAACGATAAAACTGGTACTTGGACTAAAACCAATAGGGAGCTTATTCGCCATGACATGGTACAAGGCCGCCATGTATAAAATCTCCACCGATGCCTCAATGGCAGAAAACGAGAAAGTGGCACGAGTAAGAAATGTATCATAGTAATGCCAGGCCCTGATGCCGTCAAGGAGGCTACCTTCAAAACCTAGACAAGAGCTGGGACTATCCAAAAAAAGTTGGCTGTACCCAAACTGACGAGCAAGCCTGCTGGACAGGTAAGGTTCCAGGAAGACAGTATTACGGTTGCGGTATACCAGGTGGACGGGGCGGATGTTATGCAACCACAAGAGCATCTGGCCGTCTAGAAGTTGAGGAGGACCAATACCGTCGAGATAAACGTCCACTATTTCCTCAGCAGTGAAACGAGGGACGGATACGAAAAAGTTGTACCGATCTGCTCTTACCAGCGCCATCTGGCAGGCACGCATGGTATCATACTCCCAAGGCTTATTGCGATAACGGAAGATAAAAGCGTCATCAGCAATCACGCAGTCTTCAGAACCCGGTCTCATCAAAGACCGATAGTGCATTAATAGTCACCCCATCGGATAATGATAGGGCAGCTCAGTTCTTTCAAAGTCTTTTGTCACCTCGCGGGCGATCACCTTGGACATAAAAGTATGGAGACCACGGTGTATGCTGCACACCATCGCCGAAAGAAGAGCTAGTTTTACTCTAAAAACTAGCTTCACAGCAGGGAGAATAAAATTACGGCCGATCCTTTCAATAGAACCAGCTCCTCCCGAGGCGACGCAATTCTGCAGCCATACCATCAAAAATCCTGCTAGGAGCGCTTTCTCTGACAGCTCTTGGGTATCCTGATAAAAATAACCAAAAGAGTCATTCTTGCTCCCAAATCTGTCGCTGGTAGAGGCCACCCTCTTTGTCGACGACATCAAAGCCTGAACTGCCTCCCAGGATTAAGGATTTCGGGAAGTAACTCGACCTGAGGCTCCCGTTGAGAAGAGATAGTTCACCCAGTCCTTAGTATGGGGAGCATTCCCTTCCGAGCTGCTTTTCTTGTTGGCTATCTGCTAGCACGTACTATAGTGGCACAGTATTTCCTGATAAGTAGCCACGAATCCCAGATATCGTTCTTTCAACTCTTCGAACTCCTCATTCGTAGGAGTGTATGCTTCAAAAGCTTCATCCCCCCAAGGAAGTTTGGAAATCGTATGCATCTCATGGAGTGCAAGCCCCATTTCCTCTACAGGGGTATAGAAGGTTCCCGTACGGCAGTTGTACATCTCCAGTAAAGCCATGAATAATTTCTTGTTTACAGGTAAGCCGTGGCTGGTGCCCCGAATAGCATGATAATGACCAATCTCACGCAGAAAAGTCTTATACTTTTGCGAGATCCACATAGACAGATTAATCCATGAGGGGATGGGGTGTATCCAACTTGGGAGTGCCAACCGACCGATTGGATAGGAGCCTTTCCGAGCAAGTTGGTTCAGAAAAGTAACGGCTGAAGAAAACGTAAAATTGGGGTCGGTACATTCAAGAAAGCACCCGGGGCCAATCCTATTACATAACGGTAGGCATGCACCTTCCCCGCACACACTGACTTCATGTAGTTGTTGTAATGGATGTCGCCCACAAACATTCCATTCCGGGTAGGAGTCAAAGACTCTTCCATCTTCCTGTCCAGCGGGAGCATATTGAACCAAGATAGTGGGAAGTGACGCTCCATTTGAGGGACACGGATCGCAATCCCGTTAGAAATGAAGCTCCAGTTCTCCGATATATCCAGAACTTGACTGTTCTTCACAATCAAAGCGTCTCCAAAGAAGAATGCAGGTTTCAGGTATTCCCCTTCCAATTTTCCCGAATTCATCATGGCACATAGGAAGTAGAAAGGTTGGTTCTTGAGGGCATTTATCCTCGTCAAAGGCTCGTCACTAGGAAGTTGGTCCGCCACATACCGAACTATCTGATCGTACCTATAGCCCATAGCAGCCTGAGCACGACCCACTAGAGGTTCCCCCGCAGCGTTAACTAGGAAATTCACTGAAAGAAGAAGACAAAAGAAAATAAGTCAAAAATATGGACAAAGAGAACCGATGGGTGTTTTCGAACTTATGCGGCTCCAACTTAATGGAGCCTCATGCGGCTCAACTTAGAAAAACATTTATGCGGCTCCGTTCAGCGAAGGTTCATACGGCAAGGCTCTCATATGGCTCTCAGAGTTCGGATAAGTTCACGCTGTTCATGTGACAAACAAATTCGTACGTGTCTATGTGTCTCAGCACAGCCTATGCGGCTTCATTGACGAGGTACGTATGTGGCCACAACAACGATTCTCATGCTGCTCGCGGCTTGACCATGAGATGTACATGTGGCACACATGAAGATGAAGGCTCGCGCATAAAATATGCGACGTAGCCATGACTGTTAGGGTTCCAAACTCACGCAAAAGTCCTTACCATCGATAGCGGGGTAGACGTTGGGGTGAATTACGGGCACGTCAGCTGGCGGAGGAGCTGCCACATTCGTCGCCGCAGAAGCAGCTTTCTTACCCTTCGCCGCCGATGAAGACGCTGCCTTCTTCGTCGCAACAGTCTTCTTGGGAGCCATTACTATGATCAGAGAAGGAGGACGAAGACAAGAAAGCTAGGGCAATAGCAGAAAATAAAGAAAATCTTTTTTCCAAACACCCTACTATTTATTGGTAGAACCCCCAATAGACCGGCGCATCGATTCGTGTGCAGTATAACCGACTCTTCAGTTATCAAGACGAACTGACTAAGTAAAGGCCAAACTCTTAGGATCCTTCCCCAAAAAAGCGGCCTTGAATCTGACAGCAAATCAAAGGCAATCAATGCAAAAGATTTGCACACATGGCATAAAGACGTGGCAAGGAGCCCATGCGGCTCAGATGGCCATGCGGCTGGAACGACCATACGGCTCAGATGGTCATGCGGCTGAGGGGGGCTATGCGGCTGAGACACCCATGCGGCCAGAACATCTTATGCGGCCAGAAGGGTTTATACATGGCCATGCTTCTTGTTCAAAGTATTGCAATTTTACAAATTGAAAACTTTGAAGGGGGTCTTGTAGAAGCATGGAAAAGAATAAAGAAAGGATCATGCGGCCAAGGATCCCCATGCGGCTCAGAGAGCCCATGCGGCTCAGGGATCCATGCGGTTCAAGAGTCTATGCAGCTCGAATAATTCCATGCGGCCCAGAGAGGAGCCACGTGGCCTTCAACAGCTCCTTCCTTCATCTTTTGCTGCATTTAATGCCCTGACGGCTGACAGCTCTGACAAAAAGGCACAATAATGACTGACGTAATGGCGCGTTCCTAGGAAAGAGGAGAAAATCTTCTCACAGCTAGCAAAATCCATCAAATCCCGAGGCATGCGGCTGCTATATTTATGCGGCCACCCATCTTTATGCGGCTGCATCCTTTATGCGGTCGCCCATCAGCATGAGGCTGCATCTTTTATGAGGCCGCCCATCAGCATGCGGCTGCATCCCCTATGCGGCCGCCCAGCAGCATGTGGCTGCCCACTCCCATTTGGCTGCCCATCTTTATGCGGCTATTCATCCCCATGCAGCTGCCCATCTTCATACGGCTAGTTAGCCTCATGCGGCCCACTCATCTGTGGTTCTGCCAAGATAATTGAAACACGTGGCAGTCTTATCTTCCTGGGATTATGGGCGTTAACAAATTCTAATCAGATTTGTTGTAATAAATGCCCAGATCAAATCAAATCGAGCAAATTAGACACGTGACAGGCAATTACAAGTCACGAATATTCATGGCAATCAACATTTATTGTCCACAGAGATTTAATGCAATCACATTAATTGCTTAAATCTATCATATACAAGATGGACGGCCCAGATTAACTAACTCTCAGGCCGTCGACTTTTGAGAATAGCAATTATCACGACCCGCACCCACTGTGAGGGTACGAGTACGTAACAGCGCCCAACCTACGCCGCAGTGTCGGCAGTAGAACGCTGTTCTAAGTCTCTAACTAACCATCAACTCATGCAGTATATAGTGTACTCATCTTGATCAACTCCGAACGGAGGACAAGTATAAGATATGGTGTAACTCAATCACAGTCTAAGCACGATAAGATAACACCGAATATAACTAAGAAATTGAAGACAACAAAACTACTAATAAAAATAACAACAAACTCAAACAATCTCAAATACATCTCAAGTCTCAATCTCTATATACAACTCCAGATCTAAACAGGAAACTAAAATAAGACAGACTAACTAAACTCCCGATCACTCCTGAGTGTCGGGGCCATAGGTAGCTAAGCCATCTCCTGGTCTGTAACATGTAGGGCATGTGTCCTCAGGGCAGTCATCTGTAAAATTTTCAACAGGTCCAGTCAGGACAGGAACGAGCACATCTCATCTAGAAAACCCAAGTAAATGATAGAGAACTATACAGCAGTTATAGACAGTTATATTGATGAAAATGGCAGTTATATTCAGTTGATGGTAAGAAAGAGAGATAAAGTACAAGAAAAGTAAATACTAAACAAGAGAAGAATCATAGCAATGAAGACTGTAAAAATAGAACTAGCTGAACCAGGGTAATATGATATAAAGTCCAGACAGAAAATGTAACCAATGTAAAACCTATATAAATCCAGTACGGGATGAATCTAATACAAGATGAATCCAGTAAGGAACGATTCCAGTTATAGTGATCAACGATTCCAGGGTGAGTCCAAGCCTATACTCTAGCAGTATGTTTTAAAATACCGAGTTCGACATGTAAACGGCTGTAGGTAATACGGCACATCATACATCTGGCCGGGTGTGAGATGGCTATCATTCTAGTAGATTCCAGTTGGGAGATTCCAGATTAGGGTATGTCTACATGTCTTACTCTAGTATTTCCCCTCCCAGCAAGTGAATCCAGAATTTCGATACAATGATTCAAGATGAGTCCAGCCAAAATATAATGATACCAGTAAATGATTCCAGTTAAATGATTCCAGTAGGTGATTCCAGTAATAGAGATGATACCATTAATAGAGATGATACCAGTAATAGAGGCCAAAAAATAAAAGTGTGTCGTATACATGAATCCAGAATATCTACACGTGTTATAACAGAAAATCGCATACAACTAACTAGAACTGAAGTACAGTAATTCACAAGTAAATGAGAGAACTATCAGAGAATGTACTCGCCTGCTACTCTGAAAAGAGTAGTATAATTTCAGATGCCTGTACCAGAGTCACAATGTCCTAAACAGAGTAATATGAGTCATGATATGTAAAATATAAGAGAATTGAAAGCTACAATACAAACTACATAATTTCTAGGTCAAACTAGGTCAAAGTCAAACTTGGTCAACTCTAACAGTCAACTAGGTCAGCTCAAGGTCAAACAAGTCAAGGTTAGTCAAATCTAGGTTAAAGTCAACTCTAATCAACATTCTAGTCAAACTAGTCAAGTTATCTAGGATTTTGGTCAGCAATGGTCAGACTAGTCAAATACTAGTTAACATGATCAAGCTAGGTCAATCTTAGGGTTTGGTCAACTAAGTCAAACTTAGTTAACTAGTCAAACTAGGCCTATATAGGTCTACACCAACCTATACCAATATAGCCTAACCATAGAACTTAGCATATAGAGCAACACTATACACTAGGCCTATATACAAAATTACAATATACAAACCTATACACCAAAATCCTATATTATAACTTAGGCTAACATAATACTTACTTTACATTTATTCATGTATCTATTCATGCACATTTACCTACATACATATATACATATATACATGTATTCATATATTCATAGAGATATAGAGAGAGAGGGTTAAGGGTATACATGTGTGTGTATGTGGTAAGAGGGTGTGTGTGTACATAGAGCAATGTAGGGATGCACAGGAATATGGGAATCTCAGGAAATGTGTAGGAATAAAATCTCAGGTTTTATGTCGTATATAATTCAGGGAAATACAGTGAGCTAGTACACAGTTCACACATGTAGCAGTCATGTGAATGGCTGAACATGGACAACCATGTAGGGACTGAATTTAGGGGGCTGCTAACATGTGATTTTAGGACAGGTTTAAGGGTGCCATAGGACTGCTTGGGGACAGGTTTAGATGTCTTAGAGGGCTGTGTATAGGACTGAGATGGTGTGGTCATGTGGGCTAAAAACAGGGCTTAGGGAACTGAACAAGTGAGGAAAGGTCTGATACTCATATCTACATATATACGTAATCCTGATATCTGAACCTGAATATACATGAACTACTCTCAAAGCCTATGCCTGTACAAGCCAAGCCAAGGCCACACTGCCATGCAAATGCAATGCCAAGGCAAATCATTGCCTGCTGCCCTCCAACTCACACTCACTCTCATAAATCCATATAACCCATATTCAGCCTTACACACAACATATCAATCCTCCTATCTTTCCTTATTTCTGAACAAGAAAGGCTCTGTGCACTTAGTGCACAGACCACTCTCTCGAGCCTACTGCTTATTCCTCCTACTGTCTATTTTACTTTGCTCCTGAATATTTATAGCAAGTCTTCTAGGGACACACCCACTCACTGATCTCCTTACTGTCATTACCTTCTGACTGATACACTATACCTATATAGCAGATACATAAATAAGGTATCAGTAATGGCAATGCATATCTGAACTTGTGTTCAGTAAAGTATGAATACAAGTGTATGTGTCGAAGCAGTGTGCAGGCAATAAGAAATTTATGCAGTGCAAGTATCACATGGTTCAAAGTGGTAGCATGTGACAGTCCAAAGTAATCAAACTTAGGAATTATGAAATATGTGTATAGTAAAAGTGTCAGGGTATAGGACATGTGTCCAAGTGTATTGCATGAATTTGGAGGATCATGCAGATGTAGGACAAAGAGTGAATGCAAGAAATATTTGCAGAACAAAGTGTCAAGGCAGGCAATGATCCAGGATATCTTGCCTTACAGTGAATACAATAGGTGCATCAGGTAATGGGTGTCGACTATGTGCAGGAATCAATTAGCAGATGCATATGCAATGCAATTGGCAAGTTAATACAGGACAATACATGGTGTGGATAGGATCATCACTGAACACACTTGGGAAAGTTAACCCAATGTAAATCATGAATTCTCAGAATAATCAAACTATCCTGAATTTCCCAAAACTGGAACACACAGTTCCAGTAAAATTCGAAATTCAACATTAAATTTCAAAACCAAAATAAGAAATACAATGCAAAATAAATAGGGGAAACACGTGCACTGTGTATAGGCAAACCCCACGTGTCCTAGTGGTCCCTAACGTGTCCAAGAATCAGGACACAAAGTATCAAAAATTCGAAGAACAAAAGTATCAAAAACTGTGAACAGAATAGGCCTCGTGCGGTGGTGTCGACCATCCTAGGGGCTCGTGTGTCCAACCTCGAGCCTCGTGCTCATGTCTAGAGTTAGGTTAGGAGTAGGGCTACGTGTTAACGTGTCTGTATTATGTCCACGTGGTGCACAAGGTCGTGTCCAAACCCGTATCAGAGCCTAGTATGTGCGTTTGTGTTGTGCTCGTGCAGTCCAGTGCGAGGGAGTTTTCTCTCGAACCACTCAACGATACCTCCACAAATTTTGTGGGCACAGTGTCAGTCATTGCCCCTAAGTGCTAACAAAAATTGGTCGGATCTCGTGTCGTGTCCTGTGAGAACTGGATACGAGGTAGCAGGACAGTGTGTGTGGGTGCGCACAGTATGTTCGTGTCCAATTTGGACACGGATACGACACAGTTTCGTGCTCAGTCGACTAGGGTTGTGACCTACAAGTCTAGGGCTACCCAAACATGTAATTAGTTTTGAAAACAAACAACATTGAATTCACTCAAGCATTTTATCAAACACCTAGGAGACACTATGACACGTATCCGATACGGACACCAAACGGACATAAATTCCACCCAAATTTCGGGGACACCTAGAGGACTCCTAGATCTAGCCCTACATGCAAAGAAAACCAAAATTTAAATCAATTTAAAGGGTTTTACCTATAGGTGCAAATTGCATGGAAAAGCTACAAATGGGGGGTGTTCCTCTTGATGGCCAAATGCTCCAAATGAGCCCAAAGCTGAGATTAACCTCCAGAATTATAAAATATACAGAAATTAGAACCTATTGCAAAAGACTAGGATTAAAAGGGAATTAAAATGGATTTATGGGGATTTTTGGAAGGGGGAGAATACCTTTTCTTTTCTCCAAGTGTTCGAATGATAAAAAGGAGGCAACCCTAATGAATAAGTGTTTAAATATGGTGGAGATCCCTATGTGGCTGGTCATTTAGGATCTGGTTAGGGTTGGGGCTTCTAGTTATGGGCCATGGGCCAAGTCATAAGTTATTGAGTCATGAAATCATAAGTCGTTTCATTAAACCATAAATCATGAAATGATTTCACTCAAACTAATCCTCCTATTCCAAAATTAGTCTCTAAAGACTAAAAGTAGGTTAACCTAAGTTAGGCTAGGGTTACCATAGCTAGGGTTAGGTTCTAGGCTAGTCCACTAGGTCTCAACAAGTCAAAGTCAAACTAGAACTCACCAATTCATTAAATCACCAAATAATTCAAATAAGTCAAAATGACCAAATTACCCCTAGGCTAAAAATGATAATTAAATTATCCTAATGACATGGTTAGGCTCTAGGTCATGCAGTCACTAGGGTTTCACTGACAGCACATCAAAATCACAAGTCATGACTCAAAGCAGTTTTTAAATAGTTTAAAAATTATTAAAAATCACCAAAAATTCACAATATGATTTAAATATGAATAATAATTATTATAATTACAAAATTTCAAAAATACCCTTATCTAGAAAACTGGGTGTTACAGCAATCATTGCAAACCCTAATGATGCCCTCCACTCTTATAAATAGCAAGGTGTCATTCCCTTACAAACAACACGGAGAAGGACAAACACAGAGAGAGACACGCGCAGACCCCCGGCCCGAATCCAGAGAGAATCAGAGAGAGAATATACAGAGATCGAAAGGACAAAAGAGCATACAAAGAGAACAAAGAGAGCATTTCTTTATCAACGCCAAGTACTTCTTCTCCAGAGCCAAGGCTGCACCCGATCGTCCAAGGAGTAAGGCAGAGCTTTCGTCGCTTTCCCGAGCCTATATCGTCACCCTCCAGAATCTAAAATAAACAATTGTACTTAGATTGCTGTACCTAGGTTTTCATCCCTAGGCTTTCTTTGTACAAGCAAGTTTGTATTATGAGTCTAAGTTCAGTCCTCCGATAATTGTTCTGTACTTTTACAATCAGTGACAAACACTTATACTACCGCCACATCAGGGAGCATGCAGGACGCCAACACACTCATGTGCTCAGGACTCCCGGGCCCACAAAACGAGTGACTTACGCAACGTGATTCTTCACAAACGCAAAGAAAGAGATGAAAACTTGGTGTGCAAAAAGTCCTTTCATGGGCATTACTGCACTCAAGTCATTGTCAACTGTTGTTGCAGCAAGGCGGCCACACAAGAGGAGTAGCGATCCGTCTTCCAACGACTGCAACACCCAAGCTCGGAAGACGAGGCGTTTCTTGTTGCCTCCTGCAATTCTGCTCACAAGGTCCCTGGCAGCGGGAGAAGGAAGAAAACAAACGTCTCTAGCCCGAAAATCTTAACCAAGACACTCTCTTATAAGAGGTCGTCCACGACCGATACGGAAGGAGTTTTCTAAAGTACTCGCTCAAAGACAAAATCTGCGACACTTGGAGGTTCGTCATCTACATCTCTAGGAGGCGCTGGAGCTGGGGGTAGCACTTCTCCAAACATCTATGATAATCCAGTGTTCTAAGAAGATAATCCAGGGGAAACGATTCCTCCAATAGATGCAGCAGGTTCCGACATCCCCGAGGATGTCCAAAACTCTCAAGACGAGGCAAGCTCTGAAGATGGAGGTACCACTCCTTCTGAGTCTGAACCAGAGGAGAACATTCCTACATACCTTAACGACTTCTCTGCACAAGGGTATGAGTCCGAGGGCGCGTCCACCACCATTCCTTCCATTTCTCCTCATGTAAGAACGTTGTTTATGACGGACAACAACCAAGATGGTCCCAGTGATCACCAACGCATCGACACTCTGGAAGCCATACTTCTTTCCTTGGTCAAGTCCATGGATGAGATCAATGCGGCCCTTCCAACTCTGCAAGGAAGAACACTTGGCCAAAGAAACGTGGGACCCGCGGTCAAGGCGGACTCGAACTCAGCCGCACCAAACTCGGGTGAAAATTCTCCTGAAATATCGGCTCCCACCGCTGCAGACGAGGCCAGGGAGGCAAGAAGAGAGGTCCAGGAGCTTCGGGCCATGTTCCACGCCCGAGAAAATTTCCAGGACCTCCGGATACGACAACCGTATCCTGTTGCATGGAGAGATGTTCCCTTTCCACCAAGATAAAAACCATTCAACATCAATCCGTATGATAAGAAGACATCTGCAAGCAGGTACATCACCTACTTTGAAGTTACAATGGACCACCTGCCTCATGACGACGCCATCCTCATACGGTTGTTCATTGGAGCGTTGGAAGGGGTCGCATTTGACTGGTACCGCAACTTGCAAGACAACTGCATCCATTCCTTCGTCGACTTCAAGTGTATGTTCCTAGAGAGGTTCTACGAAGTTGGACAAGACATGACGATGTCCACCCTTATGGACGTTGTCCATGAAGAAAAGGAGCTGACAAGGAATTATATATATCGTTTTCGTCAAACTGTAATGAAGTTGCCTTTCGGTAACCCCGATTCCTCCTTGATTAAAATTTGCCAAAAGAGGATGCTTCCCACAATCAGTCTCTAGATGGGCGAAAGTCAGTTTAAGGATTGGAAGACTTTCATTATCAGCGCCACTAGTGCAGAAGACAAGTTAAAGAAAGCTCGCCAACTGGGATTACACGTCTCGGAAGGAGAGGACAGGGGTAAACGTCCTAACACCAACAACAATAATGGTGGTAACCCCTCCAACAATCGAGACAACAAAGGCAAGCAGGCTATGGTGGCCGACACAGGTCCGAAGCCTGAACTGAAGTCGGCAGAGAAGCAGTGGCCTCAGATGACCTACTCCTTCGAAAACGGCCATATTAAGCCCATCTTGGACATGCTCATACAAGGAGGTCGAATTCAGCTCCCTCCTCCAAGACGTAAACCTCATCCTGCAGAGATGGAAGGCCCCAAGTACTGCCACTATCATCGCTATGTCCACCATGCTACACACGACTACTACCAACTGAAGGGATACTTCCAGCATCTTATCGATTTTAAGGCCTTGGCCATTGATTTCGAAGAAGTGACCATAGCAGCTAACATGGTGTCAGTACAATTCGGCAGCTTTTCTCCGACAAAGACTCAAGATGGAGTAGTACCCGTCCCCAGAGCAAGGATGGAAGTCATTAACCTTCCACCTCCTCGAGACCAGGCTGCTGGTCTAGTGCCCCATACCACATCACGAGGGGAGCTCATGTGGGTCCATCCGGATCTGGTACCTGAAATGACTCAGTCTGTACCACCCTCCACCAACAAGAAGAAGAGTGGAAAAGTCAAATCATACCGCACAATCTCGGTAGAGGTCGAAGAAGCTACGGCTGTCGTCACCCCGGTCAGGTGCACAATCCCAACCTACACCTGGTAATTCGGCTGAAGATTATTAGCCAGCTACTGCTGATGCTCCAGGACCTTCTCAACCTCCGACGACCGACAGGCCTAGGCTGAAGGAGACTCGTTTTGATAAACCGCTCCAAAGAGAGATGCCTTATGGCTGGAGAGGCCCTACAACTTTGACATCTTGGCACAAATGGCCAAT
>JANAVB010022475.1:0-14484 GCA_029216955.1 Iris pallida | reverse complement strand
ACAAGTGAATATGAACAGACTACAAAGTACCTCACCAATGGCAGGCTGCACCGAGTGCCTCGCCAGTGGCTGCATCGAGTGCCTCGCCAATGGCTACAACGAGTGCCCCGTCTGCCTCTACAAGCATCGACGAGTAGTATCCAGCATCAACATGTACATGTATCATAACAAGAATATATCAGTGACTGAACAGATTCAACAAAACACTCCCCAGAATATAATGTGTAAAAGAAACAAGTATCTAAATGACTGAACAGAACAAGCCTAACAGTATCAAAATGACAGAACAGATTCAACAGATTAACAGAACACTCCCCATAGCAGTTTTCCAGAACACTCCCCAGAGCAGTTTTTCTAGAGCAGTTTTCCATAGTAGATTCAACAGAACACTGAAGTTACTGAACAACATAACAATATCTAAAATAATATATTTTCTAGAGCAGTATAAACCAGAACAGTGACAATGTATTAAATGTGCCAAAATGACAGAGTATCAAAATCTCTAGAACAGTTCAAAGTATCAAAATGTGCCAAAATGACAGTATCAAAATCTCTAGAATAGTTCAAAGTATCAAACCCAAAATGACTGACATATTACAATAATGTTTCCAAAGTATTACAACTATTTCAAAGAGGGGAAAGTAATCAAACCACGCTCGTTGATGTTAATTCCACATTTAACTTACCCAATTTTAAATGATAAGAAAAAATCAATGAACAAGTTAAAACACAACTATATCAAATTGAAACAATGTAATACAATATAAAAACTGAAAATTACCCATTTCAACTCTGTAGATGTCCTCAAAATCCTCTTCAATAACAAAAATAGTGGACCGATCGGAAGGCCCCATAAACCAATTGTGAAACCCATAATTTTAAATTGCATTTTTCTCTCTAATTTTTAAATTGCTTTTTACTAGAATAATGTTAGATAATTAGTTAAAATTTATAATGTTTATTTAAGTGTAAAATTAATTTATTTTCAAAATTAATAACAAGGATTTTTGAGTGTTAGCCAGACCCGAACTCAAAAAAAAATTTGGGCTTTAATTTTTTTAAACAAATATTGATTAAATTGTTAAAAGAGGAAAATTATTTTAAAATCCTGTTAGTTCCAAATTCTAATTTTTATAAACCAAAAGTTTTTCATTTATTCTAAAAACCCAAAACAATTTTTTTACTTGACTCTTACAAGCCATGAAGCTATTAAACCCAAGCCTTGTATATGGGCCCAACCCATATTCTTAATGGGTTGCAAAACCCTTTAACCTTTTTAACTTTATAAACCCAAACTTTGTTTAAGTGTCTACAGCACTTGTAGAGAGAGATTAATGGCTTCATTTGCTCTGTTGGTTGGAATTCCTTCAACCGAAGGAATTTCGGTTTTCTTTCCGAAGCTTTCCAAACGCTCCGCCGCCGGTGTTTTGATGGTCGGCCACCCCTTCGCCTTCCCAAGTCCGGTAACCCCCAATTTCTACTCCTATTTAAACCCCCTCTTCTATCTCCATCTCCACTCATTTCCAAATTTCTGAGAGATCCCACCATTTTGGTGAGATCTAGAGTTTTCGAGGCTTCTCGGAGTCGATCCGACCCAGATCCGGCCGAGCCCTGACCCCTGGGCCGTACCCGACTGTCGCCGCCCCTCCCCTGGCCACCGTCCGCTTCCCGGCGACCCACGACCGCCGGCGACAGCTCGGCCAGGCCGCCCAGCACCACCCGCTCACCGGCGTTCACCCCGGAGACCCCCTGTTCGTCCCGAACACTTCCGGTTCGCTGTTCGACGACGTCTTCGGGTTCCGTCTCCGCAACGTGACGTTCCCGTCGGTTTCCATTGTCGGTACACTCTGACCCAATTATTATCTTTAGTCTATGATGAACTGGTCCAACCAATTCCAGTGGGAATTCGGAATTTCCAGCAACGTAACAATTACGTTACTATTTTTGATTCCGAAGTTTCTTCGGAAAGTCGGATTTCCGAGAACCCTTCGGAAGGAACTCTGGAGAATGATTAGATTTCTTACTTCTGAGTTTTACTATTCGATCTCGAGATTTTTGGGATTAGTTTCGGAAATTGTCCTCTTCGGAATTTCCGAATAATTGCAATTTTGGTTCTGTTGTTGATTCTGTTGGTATTTTGGGATTTTGGTATTATGCTGATATTGGTTTTTCCCTTGGGAAGTTGGTTCTGGTATTGGTTTCAGTACTGGTTGACTTGGAAAAAAATATTATATGGTTGTTTATATAAAATTCGGGTTTTGGAGTTATTTTGCAGGTTTACGGCACATTCCCAGTTTTTGGGTTGACCAAAAACAGAGGAGATGCTGCCGAAAATTTTGCAAAATAATAAAAATGATTTTTTTCTAAAATGATTTTCGATATAAAAATATTATTTTAATAATAATATTTTTGGGCGACGACCTTAACGGTCACTGGGCCCCAGCGAAATACAAACGCACCGGTTCGACCGGACGTTGAGGCAGAGTTGAATGTGAAGAATGGACCAGAGTCTGAGACTCACAAATTTTTATATAATTTAAATTAGAAATTGTACTTTTGAGACTAACTATATTTTCGTCTTATTTCAATTCATGTAAATTGGGTTGTAAGGGCATAAGCCCAATTACTCATTTGCTCGTGCTGGAAAATGAAATAGTTAGGATTTATTTTGTTTTCTTTTCTGATGTCGTAGTGTAACGTAAAAAGTAGAATAATTATCTATATCTACATATTTTCATAAAGATTAGAAATTAGTGATTTTCTCACTTATTAAATAAATATTAATTTATGTACAAAATGCAAGTTTTAATAATTTAAATGAAAATTGCAAGTTTCCAAAAAGAAAAGGATTAATTGATATTTCTTTTAGTAAACCATCCGATAATTGTGTTCTAATTAGAATAAAAAGGATAAAATTTATTAGAAAAGATAATAGAGATTGAAAATTAGCATACTTAGTTGGTTGAAGCAGTTTGATAAGTATAAGATGCTCCATTTGTAGGATTACGAAGGCGTAACTAGCACCTTTTCGGAACATCCATCGAAGTCCAGTTTAAATCAAGGCAAGTACGGTTGTGGTTAATTGCAGTTTAATTAATATTAGAAATTTTGCATGTTAAATACACAACTGTTACACGTACTCTCTCCTAGAGTAATATACTGAATCATTGCATCGGAATAATGGGGAGTAGCGTAGTTATCTATGATCAAAGTCAAATAGTTAATGAATGTGCGAGCTTACCCTCTTTACACGGGGTTAGGCCGGACCGTATCAATAGGATACAATTGAATCATCCTAAACCGGTCATAGATACTGCTTACTCAAATCACAATTGTTTTATAGTTGGAAATCATTGTTTCAAAATTATTTAATATTGCAAGTTTCTATTCATTATGCAAATTGTTAATTTTCATAATTGTACTTGCTCCTTTCCTGACTGGATCCCCCACACCCAATAGGTTCTATTGATGACTCAGAGCTACTTGATTAGTAGTTACTACGACCCGGAGCTGTACCCTGCTGTGCTCCCAGACGAGGTCCATGGAGATGATGATGACACTTCTGCTTAGTTGGAGTTTTAGTTTATCTTTTAAATAAAATAAATGTTATGTTAAAGTTGTGGACAAGCTTTGTAATGGACAAGTTTATATTATCGTTTAATTAAATGTTGTGGCAATTATAGTTTCAAATGTTGTTGATTGTACCTGCATATGGAATACAGCTTACTGCCGCCGTCTCAACAACGGTGCAGGCTGGGCATGATCCGAGTCGACCCAAGAAATTGGGATCGGGTCGTGACATGTTTTTAGTGGTGGCCCATGCAGGTCTCTAATCAACAACTTAGGAAAACCTAGGAAACAGTTAGAACACTAGAACATCAAATTGCCACAACATAGGACCGATATATATACATATTATTATTAAATATTTAGATAGGCTACCTTGCTTATGTTTTTATCCTAAAACTTCCAGAGAATGACCACTGACAATACCAACCCTGCTGGCGATAGGATGTCAACACCTGACCATACCCCACCTCCCCAATCAAGTCCGGATCCTACACCTCGGCAGCTGGCCGACCGTCCCCATAATACAACAACGGATCCATCATCTTCTCGGACAGAGATGCAACCCCCTGTGGTTACGCCCACTCCAGCTGCCCCACGGTGCCTGTGGACCCCACTGACCTCATAGGTCTGCTAAGAGGAGTGCTAGAAGCCCAGAGAACTCAAACTGAAGCTCATCGCGAGCAGACGGCCATTATGAGAGAAGGCATGGAGAATGCCCATAACGTGGCAATGGCTGCACTGGAAAGAGGAGAAGCAGCTCAACAGGAACCAAGGCCTGCCAAGGTAAACATAAATTTAAGGATTAATTTATGTAATAATAAGGCCATTTAATTAATGGAAATCATATTGCCAAGGTGGGCGATATTGAGAGCTTTAAGAGCAGAACCCTCGACCTTTCAAGGGTACCGAGGGAATTGTCTATGCTGATGAATGGCTTGACAATATGGAGCGTCTTCTGAGCGTCGCTCGACTTCCAGAAGACCTCAAGGCCGAAGCAGTGGGACTTCAACTGCAGAATGTAGCTAGCACCTGGTATCGGAATGAACCCCGACTCCAGGATAGACAGGTTGATTGGGACACCTTCAAGAAGTTGTTCCAGAGGAAATTCTTCCCAACTTCAGAGTTGCGGGAGATGGAGCGACAATTCCAGAACTTGAAGCAGGGCAATATGACTGTGGGAGAGTATGCGGCAGAATTCGGCCAGCTCAGCCGATTTGCCAAGAACATGGTGGCTGATCCTGCTGATCGTGCTGAACGATTCAAGTATGGACTTCGAGAGGAGATTCGCACTTATGTGATCTCTGGCGGAGCTAAGACTTATGAGAAGATTCTGGAGAGAGCCCAAGACATAGAGAAGAGCCAACCTGCCCGTTCAAAGAGAGATTATCCTGGAACTAGCAACTTCCAGGGTAATCAGAAGAAGCCCAACAACAACAACAACAGGCCTCAGCATCACCAGCAAGCAAGGAATAATGATGTAGCACCCCAGAAGCAGATCCCTGTCTGTAGCTATTGCAAAAGGCGGGTCATCAGGTGAACATCTGTCGGAAGAGGCTTGGACAATGTCTGATCTGTGGGTCTTCCACCCATCAAGTGAAGGACTGTCCCTCGTCAGTTCACAAGGCTGGAGGAAATCAACAGAGGGGACCTCTGCCCACTCAGCAACAATAATTTGGCAACATCAATAGAAGACGGGACGAGTTTTTGCCATAACTGAGGAACCAGAGCCGGAGCAGGAACCTAATGCGGATGTCATATCAGGTTACATCTATGTACATTCTTTGTTCCCTTGTTTGAGAAGATTAGTCGCCCCTGCAATGTATTGCAGACAAGATTAGTCGCTCCTGTATCTATACACCAGGTGTCGATAGATAACACCGCTAAACATGTTTTAACTACTAGTAAATGAGATATACCTTCTTTGTTCCCTTGTTTGAGAAGTGGACAATCAGTCTTCCAATGTCCTGACACTTTGTACTTGAAATATTTGCCTTTCTGCTTTTTCACCGTGCCTTGAGGTCCCATGCCCTTCTTTGCTGAGTTTGTCTTTTTCTGAATGTTATTCTTCTTCTTACCGCTTTTGGCTTAGAAGTAGAAGCCTTTTCAGAAACAAAATATGACCACTCTGCCTAAAGATAGATTCAGCATCCTGTAGCTCTTTTGCAAGTTCTGCCAAACTATACAACCTTTTATTCATGTTGTAATTAAGGCAAAAATTGTCAAAACTTTTCAGCAGAGTCCCGAGAATGATATCGACCTGGGATTCCCCATCGATTTCAGCTCCAAGGATCTCCATCTCATTCAGATGACCCATAATCTTGAGAACATGATCCCTTACTGGTGTACCCTCAGCCATTTTTGTATTCATCAAACATTTCATAGCAAACTGCCTAGCTGCTCTACTCTGATGTCCGAAGAGTTCCTTGAGGTTATACATCATGTCATAAGCAGTGGCCATGGCCTGATGCTGATATTGCAGTACATTTAACATAGATGCCAGAATGTAACACCGCGCCATCGCATCTGCCTTTTTCCACTTCTTATAAGCCTCTTTGACCTCTTCATTAGAGTTAGCATCAGGCTTAGGTGGGCATTCCTCAGCAAGTACATATTTGTACTCCTCAGCAGTCAAAACAATATCCAAATTATGTTTTCAGTCAATATAATTAGGTCCAGTAAGTTTGTTTTCTTTAAGAATTACCATAAGTGGACTGAAAGAACCCATTTTTGAAATCCTAAGAATTACATAAATAAATTATGTAGGGCAATTTTTTTTGAATTAACTAAATATTGATTCCCTCAAAACAATAATAAGAAATTCACCAACACCTTGAACACCATGAATTTAGCATGCCACGATAGTGTGGACGTATACAAATTCAACTTTGTTCAAGTAGTTTTTTCTTATTAATTTTACTATCATGTCAACATAACTTTATGACAATAAAATTAATATGCTGGTCTTGCTCTGGTCATACAAATAATAGCAGTGACTCCGATGGGGAGGATACCATTATTTGTATCTAAGTGTATACCATTACTTAATACTAAGTCCATTACCTTGTAATGAGTTCCTTAAGATGGAGAAGTGAACACATACTATGTAACTTTCTACAATTATCCCTAAGAAAGTTTGTACTGGTGATCCATAATTATACTCATCCGATATAGAGGAAAGCACTATAGCCAACATGCAGTATAATTACATCACCTAAAAACCAGTAATGGAGACCATAGGATTTAAACTAAATAAATATCCTCTCCCATTTAGTTATTTAACAATGAGAGTTTTTTACTAGTTGATATTATGTCTGTGTTATCCATTATTAATGTAGGCTTATTTTTTCAAAAAAACAACTATACAATAATAAACATGCATAATCAGAAAAAGCAAAATGACAAAAATAAGAGAAAATATCCAACTATTATGGTCATCTTTGCTGCTCCGTCCTCAACTATCCGAATCCAAAATCTGGCGCTGTGCAGATCTATTCGAGGTTCGACCTGCCCGGTCAGGTTGCGAGGTTCGGTGCAGTGCCCCAAATTTTTATTTTATTTTAGGTTTTGGCTGTCGATTCCTTCATCAAAAATTATCTGTCTGCCACTGGACTGCTTAAAACCATCATCTCGTCCGACGTCGAAAACAACCACCACCGCCATCACGATTGATTAAACATAACTAAAATTAAATCAATCGTATGCCTCCCGAAGGAGTTCACACATAATCTAGATTGCAAAATTAAAATAATAAGCATGATCTACCCTCGTGATTTTAATAACATCCACATCAACAACAACATCTACGACATGTCCATGGTTTAAACAACACAATCAAAAACATGCATTGGACCATAATAGTTGGATCTAAGATGCCTACAAAATCAAGTTAGAACAGATCTACATTTACCGACTATTAGTACAGGTTTTATTGGACAACATGGACGTATCAATCAATACGTAGATCCAAAGTGGCTCTGATACCAATTGATAGAACTGGGGATTCCCAGGACCCTTCCTTTGGTGTGCGTATTGATCGATAGAAAGTTAAACAGATCTAATACGTGTTCTAACCCTTCATAGGCGGAAACTAGGGTTCACGAATTATACCTGCGACGGAAAGGAGACAAGTAATTCCTGGCAATCTCGAGCGGACGACCCCAAGATCTTTTGCATGTATTCTTTCCTCGAGTTGGACGTCGTGTGGGCGACGATCTTCCAACCTTTTCTTCTTCTTGGCAGCCTTCTCTTTCTCTCCTTACGTGAATCACGAATTTAGAGAAAGTTTCAGATTTCTGATCGGTAATGTGGCGGCCAGAGAATAGAGGATATATATAGGCTACGGCAGGGACCATGAGGAGAAATTAGGGTTAGGCCTCCTAACGGATCTGGATATCTCGTGTTCAGTCCGAACACACAATCCAGGCCCATTAACAATAGCTCGGTCCACTAATGTGCTATTATTGCACTACCTCCCTAATCCCATATTATGTTTGTGGGCTCCTTTTATTATATGCTCGTTTGGCTCCCCATGTTAAGATATCGTATGTCCGTCGATCAAATTAAGTTACTAACAACTATATTGATTCGACATCTTTTATCCTTAAGTAGTACCACTCAACTTTATTTGTCATGTCGGATATAATCCACCTGCAGGGTTTACATGACAATCCTTATGATCTCCTTAAGGGGACATCATCAACCCGATGTATCGGGACATGGATTCCATTTATAATCAATAGCCTATCATACATACAATGTTTTACCTAATTCATAGAGGTTGTTGATCCATAATGAATCTCACTCTTTTATGAGTCAAAATAATACACACTGCATATACATGTTCGTTATTATATCCGGGTTAAGAGCACAAGCATCCATAGTAACAGAGGTGTTTGTTCTCTTATGTAGTTCAATACACACAAAGTGTACTAGTGTAAACCTATAGTCAAGATAGACTAATACCAGATTACACTATAACTTTTCCAATAGATTGTCCAAGTCCATCTAGGTTGTGAACATTTATATACTCCATAGGGAACTGATAATATGATCTTTTGTGTGACACCACACACCATATTATCTACAATATAGAATATCAGACATTTGCATTAACACTTGCAACAAATACAATATGCAAACATTTGCCCATATGATTCTCATTCAAAATTTAACAAAATAAGGTTACTAAAAAAGTGATGCTTTTAGTATATAACCCTAACATAACCTTGTCATACAGACCGAATAGTACGATTCCATAGTTCTGTTGAGACTATCGGAATCGATGACTCTTGAATAGTTAGCTTCGGTATATGGACCCGTGTGGGTACGATAGAATTGGAATGGAAATAGAATTATTGGGAATTATTGGTCGGGTCAAAATTTAAACATAATGGATCGATCTTAGTCGATCGTTGGGATAAGTCTAGAATGAGCCTCTATAGGAATTAGTTCCTTGAGGATGACCATAGATAGACTTGACCCTAAACACCGTGGGCTGCTTAACCAATTGTCGGCATAGTTGGCAATGGCGATTGGTTATTCAAATTGAGTTGACACCCATAGGTTTGGATAGAGTTACTTAAAATTTTCGGTTGCATGTTAGCCCTAAGAATAAGAAATTAGAATAATCCCTAGTAGCCGTCCACTCTAGGGGAGCCACCTGAATGATAGGTTTAGCTGTTGGTATAGCTAACCTTAGAGACTTGACCGAATAATAGGTAACCGTTTGCTACCCAAAGGATGACCTTGTGGTATTGAATAAGAGATGCTGGTGTTGAGTATGATCTAAGGAACTGTATGCTTTAACTTGTGACTTAGAGATGTTTGACCCTTATGAAGTTATATGTCGGCCTTAAGTGGGAACTATATCGTAGGGTAAGATTCGATTGTATGTATCGAGATGTTAATTATTCTATAGGATTGAACTGACTACTCATGATGGGAACGTTGGATTTGTGTCTTAAAAATTGGGTAGCTAGACTAACATAGAATATTGCATAAAATTTTGCCCTTGGCTCAGTATTGATATTAAGTGACCCTCAGAATGTATCTTTTAGAGATAAAATACCTCGGTAGAAAACGTTGTTGGATTCAGGAAGGAATAAAAATTACATATGAACACTTAGTATGGTTGGTTTCAAGTTAGACTGTTGGCTTGAATATTGGACATATTTTGCTTGGATAAGGAACTTATTTGAGTTGTCCCTGATATTGAGTGTTGTGGCTTGAAGGATAGCGATTGCGGCGAGCAAACAAAATAATAAGTCAATTGAAAGGATGCTAAGTCGGATTTTAGAGTTGCACCGTGGCTTATCGAATCACACTATCACGAAGGTTAGCTGAAGTACATATGTTTTAGGGACGTCTAAAGTATATATATATATATATATATATAATATATATATATATATATATATATATATATATATTTATATATATATCTTTAGACGTCCCTAAAACATATGTACTTCAGCTAACCTTCGTGATTGTATTCGATAAGCCACGTGCAACTCTAAATCCGACTTCAGCACCTTTCAATTGACTTATTATTTGTTTGCTCGCCGCAATCGCTATCCTTCAAGCCACACTCATATCAGGGACAACTCAAATAAGTTCCTTATCCAAGCAAAATATGTCCAATATTCAAGCCAACAGTCTAACTTGAAACCAACCATACTAAGTGTTCTATGTAATTTTTATTCCTTCCTGAATCCAACAACGTTTTCTACCGAGGTATTTTATCTCTAAAAGATACATTCTGAGGGTCACTTAATATCAATACTGAGCCAAGGGCAAATTTTATGCAATATTCTATGTTAGTCTAGCTACCCAATTTTTAAGACACAAATCCAACGTTCCCATCATGAGTAGTCAGTTCAATCCTATAGAATAATTAACATCTCGTACATACAATCGAATCTTACCCTACGATATAGTTCCCACTTAAGGCCGACATATAACTTCATAGGGTCAAACATCTCTAAGTCACAAGTTAAAGCATACAGTTCCTTAGATCATACTCAACACCAGCATCTCTTATTCAATACCACAAGGTCATCCTTTGGGTAGCACAACGGTTACCTATTATTCGGTCAAGTCTCTAAGGTTAGCTATACCAACAGCTAAACCTATCATTCAGGTGGCTCCCCTAGAGTGGACGGCTACTAGGGATTATTCTAATTTCTTATTCTTAGGGCTAACATGCAACCGAAATTTTAAGTAACTCTATCCAAACCTATGGTGTCAACTCAATTTGAATAACAATCGCCATTGCCAACTATGCCGCAATTGGTTAAGCAGCCCACGGTGTTTAGGGTCAAGTCTATCTATGGTCATCCTCAAGGAACTAATTCCTATAGAGGCTCATTCTAGACTTATCCCAACGATCGACTAAGATCGATCCATTATGTTTTAAATTTTGACCCGACCAATAATCCCAATAATTCTATTCCATTCCAATTCTATCGTACCCACACGGGTCCATATACCGAAGCTAACTATTCAAGAGTCATCGATTCCGATGTCTCAACAGAACTATGGAATCGTACTATTCGGTCTGTATGACAAGGTTATGTTAGGGTTTATCTACTAAAGCACACTTTTTTAGTAACCTTATTTTGTTAAATTTTGAATGAGAACTCATATGGGCAAATGTTTGCATATGTATTTGTTGCAAGTGTTAATGCAAATGTCTGATATTCTATATTGTAGATAATATGGTGTGTGGGTCACACAAAAGATCATATTATCAGTTCCCTATGGAGTATATAAATGTTCACAACCTAGATGGACTTGGACAATCTATTGGAAAGTTATAGTGTAACTGGTATTAGTCTATCTTGACTATAGGTTTACACTAGTACACTTTGTTTGTATTGAACTACATAAGAGAACAAACACCTCTGTTACTATGGGATGCTTGTGCTCTTAACCCGGATATAAACGAACATGTTATGCAGTGTGTATTATTTTGACTCATAAAAGATGAGATTCATTATGGATCAACAACCTCTATGAATTAGGTAATAACATTGTATGTATGATAGGCTATTGATTAAATGGAATCCATGTCCCGAACATCGGGTTGATGATGTCCCCTTAAGGAGATCATAAGGATTGTCATGTAAACCCTGCAGGTGGATTATATCCGACATGACAAATAAAGTTGAGTGGTACTACTTAAGGATACAAGATGTCGAATCAATATAGTTTTAGTAACTTAATTTGATCGACGGACATACATATCTTAACATGGGGAGCCAAACGAGCATATAATAAAAGGAGCCCACAAACATAATATGGGATTAGGGAGTAGTGCAATAATAGCACATAGTGGACCGAGCTATTGTTAATGGGCCTGGATTGTGGTTGTTCGGACTGAACACGAGATATCCAGATCCGTTAGGAGGCCTAACCCAATTTCTCCTTGGTCCTCCGTTGCCTATATATATCCTCTATTCTCTGGCCGCCACATTACGATCAGAAATCTGAAACTTTCTCTAAATTCGTGATTCACGTAAGGAGAGAAAGAGAAGGCTGCCAAGAAGAAGAAAAGGTTGGAAGATCGTCGCCCACACGACGTCCAACTCGAGGAAAGAATACATGCAAAAGATCTTGGGGTCGTCCGCTCGGATTGCCAGGAATTACTTGTCTCCTTTCCGTCGCAGGTATAATTCGTGAACCCTAGTTTCCGCCTATGAAGGGTTAGAACACGTATTAGATCTGTTTAACTTTCTATCGATCAATACGCACACCAAAGGAAGGGTCTGGGAATCCCCAGTTCATCAATTGGTATCAGAGCCACTTTGGATCTACGTATTGATTGATACGTCCATGTTGTCCAATAAAACCTGTACTGTTTATAGTCGGAAATGAGATCTGTTCTAACTTGATTTTGTAGGCATCTTAGATCCAACTATTATGGTCCAATGCATGTTTTTGATTGTGTTGTTTAAACCATGGACATGTCGTAGATGTTGTTGTTGATGTGGATGTTTTAAAATCACGAGGGTAGATCATGCTTATTATTTTAATTTTGCAATCTAATTATGTGTGAACTCCTTCGGGAGGCATACGATTGATTTAATTTTAGTTATGTTTAATCAATCGTGATGGCGGTGGTGGTTGTTTTCGACGTCGGACGAGATGATGGTTTTAGCAGTCCAGTGGCAGACAGATAATTTTTGATGAAGGAATCGACAGCCAAAACCTAAAATAAAATAAAAATTTGGGGCACTGCACCGAACCTCGCAACCTGACCGGGCAGGTCGAACCTCGAATAGATCTGCACAGCGCCAGATTTTGGATTCGGATAGTTGAGGACGAGCAGCAAAGATGACCATAATAGTTGGATATTTCTCTTATTTTTGTCATTTTGCTTTTTCTGATTATGCATGTTTTATTATTGTATAGTTGTTTTTTTGAAAAAATAAGCCTACATTAATAATGGATAACACAGACATAATATCAACTAGTAGAAAAACTCTCATTGTTAAATAACTAAATGGGAGAGGATATTATTTAGTTTAAATCCTATGGTCTCCATTACTGGTTTTAGGTGATGTAATTATACTTGCATGTTGGCTATAGTGCTTTCCTCTATATCGGATGAGTATAATTATGGATCACCAGTACAAACTTTCTTAGGGATAATTGTAGAAAGTTACATAGTATGTGTTCACTTCTCCATCTTAAGGAACTCATTACAAGGTAATGGACTTAGTATTAAGTATGGTATACACTTAGATACAAATAATGGTATCCTCCCCATCGGAGTCACTGCTATTATTTATATGACCAGAGCAAGACCAGCATATTAATTTATTTTGTCATAAAGTTATTTGACATGATAGTAAAATTATAAGAAAAAAACTACTTGAACAAAGTTGAATTTGTATACGTCCACACTATCGTGGCATGCTAAATTCATGGTGTTCAAGGTGTTGGTGAATTTTTTATTGTTTTGAGGGAATCAATATTTAGTTAATTCAAAAAAAATTGCCCTACATAATTTTATTTATGTAATTCTTAGGATTTCAAAAATGGGTTCTTTCAGTCCACTTATGTAATTCTTAAAGAAAACAAACTTACTGGACCTAATTATATTGACTGAAAACATAATTTGGATATTGTTTTGACTGCTGAGGAGTACAAATATGTACTTGCTGAGGAATGCCCACCTAAGCCTGATGCTAACTCTAATGAAGAGGTCAAGAGGCTTATAAGAAGTGGAAAAAGGCAGATGCGATGGCGCGGTGTTACATTCTGGCATCTATGTTAAATGTACTGAATATCAGCATCAGGCCATGGCCACTGCTTATGACATGATGTATAACCTCAAGAACTCTTCGGACATCAGATAGAGCAGCTAGGCAGTTTGCTATGAAATGTTTGATGAATACAAAATGGCTGAGGGTACACATAAGGGATTCATGTTCTCAAGATTATGGGTCATCTGAATGAGATGGAGATCCTTGGAGCTGAAATCGATGGGGATCCCCGGTCGATATCATTCTCGGGACTCTCTGCTGAAAGTTTTGACAATTTTTGCCTTAATTAACACATGAATAAAAGGTTGTATAGTTTGGCAGAACTTGCAAAAGAGCTACAGGATGCTGAATCTATCTTTAGGCAGAGTGGTCATATTTTTGTTTCTGAAAAGGCTTCTACTTCTAAGCCAAAAGCGGTAAAAGAAGATACATTCAGAAAAACAAACTCAGCAAAGAAGGGCATGGGACCTCAAGGCACGGTGAAAAAGCAGAAAGGCAAATATTTCAAGTACAAAGTGTCAGGACATTGGAAGACTGATTGTCCACTTCTCAAAACAAGGGAACAAAGAAGGATATCTCATTTACTAGTAGTTAAAACATGTTAGCGGTGTTATCTATCGACACCTGGTGTATAGATACAGGAGCG
>JANAVB010022474.1:0-123113 GCA_029216955.1 Iris pallida | reverse complement strand
TGGAGATATTTACTGATCATAAGAGCCTGAAGTATGTTTTCACCCAGAAGGATCTTAATATGCGGCAGAGAAGATGTCTCGAGCTACTGGTAGACTACGATGTGGATTTGCAGTATCATCCAGGGAAGGCCAATGTTGTAGCAGATGCGTTGAGCCGGAGAGCCGGAGTTTATTTCCTGATAGCGCAACCAGAGTTATTGTCGGATCTTCAGAAGATGGGAATTGAAGTTGTCCTTCCTTCCAATGTGGCCTTGATGGCCAGCCTACAGATTCAGTCCACCATAGTTGAGAGGATCCGGTCCGCACAGTTAACAGATTCCAAGATTCAGTGGCTCAGAGCAGAGTGCGAGGCAGGGAGAAGGCCAGAGTTATGTATTCATGAGGATGGTACGCTTCGACACGGCACGCGTCTTTGTGTACCAAGTGGAGATATCAGACAGGAAGTCATGGCAGAGGCTCACAGTTCGCAGTATTCCATCCACCCAGGCAGCAAGAAGATGTACAGAGATATTCGTCAACACTTTTGGTGGAATGGTATGAAGAGAGAGATAGCCCGGTATGTCTCTCGATGTTTGGTTTGCCAACAAGTCAAGGCTGAACATCAGAGGCCAGCTGGACTTCTTTAACCTTTACCGATCCTAGAATGGAAATGGGAACACATAACCATGGATTTCGTGACTGGGTTACCCAGATCTCCGGCAGACAGAGATGCTATTTGGGTCATTGTAGACAGGCTTACCAAGGTGGCACACTTTCTTCCATTTAGAGTTGGACAGTCGACGGCACAGCTAGCAGAGATGTATCTCAGACAGATCGTCAGACTTCACGGAGTGCCAGTCAGCATAGTATCAGACAGGGATACGAGATTCACATCGCACTTCTGGCGCAGTCTTCATCAAAGTTTGGGGACTCGTCTCAAGTTTAGCTCAGCGTATCATCCGCAGACAGATGGACAGTCAGAGCGTACTATACAAACTCTCGAAGATATGTTGCGATCATGTACCCTTGACTTCGGTGGTTCGTGGGAGGATCACCTGCACCTGGTGGAATTCTTGTACAACAATAGTTTCCAGGCCAGTATCCAGATGGCACCCTTCGAGGCTCTGTATGGTAGGAAGTGCAGATCCCCGTTAGCATGGGACGATGTCGGAGAGAGGCAGATGCTCGGTCCAGAACTGATTTCTCAGACGGTTGAAGTGGTCAGGAAAGTCAGAGATCACCTCCGAGTTGCTCAGGATCGCCAGCGCCATTGGGCCGATGCTCATCGGCGTCCCTTAGAATTTGCTGTCGGCGACCATGTATTCCTTAGGATCTCGCCTAACCGTGGCGTCATTCGCTTTAGCGTGCGGAGAAAGCTTAGTCCTAGGTATATAGGGCCGTTCGATATTCTAGAGCGAGTAGGTGATGTGTCCTATCGTCTCGCTCTTCCGCCGTCGCTAAGTGAGGTACATGATGTATTCCATGTGTCCCAATTACGACGGTATATTCCGGACCCGAGCCACATCCTAGACCATTCAGAATTGGTTGTTGGTACCAACCTTTCGTATGAGGAGAGGCCCGTGTCTATTTTGGACCGGAGGGAAAAGATACTCAAGAATAAGACTATTAAATTAGTCAGTGTTGCTTGGGGTCATCACTCTCTGGGTGAGTCAACGTGGGAGCGTGAGGACGACATCCGATCGCGATATCCCTACCTGTTTGACTCGTGAGGTATAATATCTTTCTTATGTCTTACGCATTCCCTTCCTTGCTTGTATTGTATGATTGTATGATTGAACTGCTTAGTGTAGCTTGTCTGTGTTTAGTATAGCTTGTCGTGACAATCTCTAGCCCCTTGATTAAATTTCGAGGATGAAATTCTTTGAAGGTGGGTAGAGTTGTCACCCCCAATTCCTGCATTTCGTATTTGTACTCGTAAATGATTTTGGCACGTATTTTATTTTCTCGACTTGTGGATTTGGTTTCTCGAAAATGATAGTAGCCCGTCGTGGCGCACTCCTGACAGTACCCTGACATGATTTATCTTGATAACTTGATAGTGGCCCGTGGCGGCGCACTCCTGACTTGACTTGACTTGTAACTTGTAACTCGACTCGTATAATCAACTTGACACCATGGGTGTTCCTGCTTGCTTGCTTGTACAATCCACTTGTTTTGTCTTGCATCATGTCTAGGACGTAACTTCCTGGGTACCACGGCCAGGGACTCGCGCTAAATTGGATTAGGCTAATGATTAGATCAAACTAGAACATGAAGAATTCCCAGTCACAGGCAATCTCGTTATCTGGGCGCTTTAATGGACTTGTAGCTTGCCGACGAGTAGAGCACATTTCCAGCACACTGTCATGTGTTGCACCCTCTAAGTCACCTAAGGGTACATTTGTCTCCCGGGCAATGTACCCACCTATAACTCTCAACCAGCGGAAGGATAACTGGATGGTCTCCAGGGCTTGGGACTGAAAATTCTCACTTGCATCTTGTTAGTAATTAGGCTTGTGATAACCCTAGTTAGTTAAAGTAGTAAGCCGTAGTACTTGCTTGGCCGATTGTGAATGAATGGTGTCCAGCTCTGTCTAAGTCTTGTCTAGCCCCTGTACCTGAAACTCTTGATCATGATTGTTTTACTTATCTCTAACGATAAATTAGTAGAGACAGTGAGCTATTCAGGCGAAGGGGTACAATCCCGGTCCTTGTTTGGTTTAAGGATTGTAACCTGGCTCCCGGAATGGTTCCACGTCCCTAGTCGTTTATCGCTCTGTGTATTTTATTACTTGTACTTTCTTTTATTCTTTATGTTCTGATATGCTGGCTTTTGTTCTTATTTGTGGCCTCCTTGTGGCACCTGCTCTTTCTGGGGTCTGACCCAGCTGGTTTTTTGTGGCCAGATTTTGGAGCAGCTCCCGAGGATCTACCAAGCTTCCAGCCCAATGGTGAATACTAGACGGAACCCGGGCTACGAGTGGGTTTTCCCTTTTTGTTTCACCCACTTATATGTAAATTTATTCTTTTGAGGCGTTTAGCCGAGGAGCACCTGTTAGCTCGATACACATTTACTTACTGTCTGCCTACGGGCTGTAAACATGATTAACAAATCCTAGGGTTGATCATGTATGACTGAACTCTTGCTAGTCCTATCATTTTATACGACTAGCTTCATGATCATCCAATATGTAATATTTGGGACGCCTTATATATATATTTGATGCTCTAATATCTTGTAACTCTGTTAATTGCTTGAGATTGAGACAATAGGCTTGACCTTAAGAGACTGCTGGCTTGTAGTAAACCCTCATATCTACACAGCCGTGACCGTATAGTTGAGATGTATTCCATTTCAATATACGTAGCTGGCTATGTCTGCCCCCTCTCTCCAGTATTCTGGTTCTGGGGCGTGACAATTTCTAAATAATTTCTTTGTTTATGTATATTTTCTCCTATTAATTGGTAAATTCTTCATGTACAAAAGACAAATTCTAACTTAATTCTATAAAAGTTTTATCTTTATTTTGTGGATGAGATTAGTAGTCATGGTTTTACTGAATTTTATAGCTTACATATATTTATTATATGGCTGATATGTCTACGTACCTAGTCCTACGTATTTTGGAATTGGGGCATTATACTGATACATCGAAAGCAGGCCCATCTCAAATTCGTACAATAGATAAGCAGAAGTAGAAGTAGGTTCGCTTTGATAAACCCTTAAGGAATGACTCAGCAGTGGGTGTCACCCTCGAAATCCGTGTTACGTACTTTCGTATACGTGTACATATTTTGGGTCCGTATTTTTATTAGTCATGGTTAGCTAGTCATGATTTTATTTTTAGCATGTTGCATTGGCATGGTTATTTTGGCATTTCATTGGTTATGGCTTAGCTTGGTTCGGTTTAGCTTGGTTTGGTTTACTTTTGGGTTCATCATAAACCAAAAGAAAACCCTACCTACTACCACCATCATTATTTAAAACCCAACCCCCGTTCTCTCTCATCTTTACTCTTCATTTATTTTTTCATCTTCTTCTTCTTAACTTCTCCACCTACCAAGAGAAGCTTAGACAAGTGCAACTTGCGTCATGAAGGATCTCAAGTTTTATTGTTCTATTCTCTTCCTTACTTGATTTTAAGCCACTTTAGAACTTGACATTTTTTATTTTGGTGGATGGATTCATGTAGATCTAAGTGTGTATTATTTTCCGTTTTCTTGGGTTTTGATATATTAAACTTCATTATTTTTATGTTTTGATTGTTCCATGTTGTAGAGAATTTGATTTTATCCAAAATAGACCTTTAAAAAGCTAGATTTTGACTTGTTTTGAGGAAGTTATGACCAAAAGTATTTTTGGCCATTTCTATGTTCATCAGTCCTGATTTTGGCAGGGACGATGAATAATGCCGCATGAATAGTGCTGCAGCCGCATGGATGAATAGTGCCGCATGAATAGTATTACAGCCGCATGGATGAATAGTGTCACATGAATAGTGCCGCAGCCGCATGGATGAATAGTGTCGTATGAATAGTGTCGCAACCGCATGAATGAATAGTGCCGCAGCCGTATAGATGAATAGTGCCGCATGAATAGTGTCGCAGCTGCATGGATGAATAGTACCGTATGAATAGAGCCGCAGCTGCATGGATGAGTAGTGCCGCTTGAATAGTGCCACGGCCGCATGGATGAATAGTACCACAACCGCATGGATGAATAGTACCATATAAATAGTACCGCAGCCGCATGGATGAATAGTACCGCATGAATAGTGTCGCAACCGCATGGATGAATAGTACTGCATGAATAGTGCCGTAGCCGCATGGATGAATAGTGCAGTATGAATAGTGCCAGCAGCCGCATGGATGAATAGTGCCGCAGTCGCATGGATGAATAGTACCGCATGAATAGTGCCGCAGATTGCCGCATAGGGCCTATTTTGGCTATTTTTGGCTGTTTTAAGTACTTTTTGCTGAATTGTGGCCCGAATTTTCCCTAACTTCCAACATAAAAGTTGTAGATCTTTTCCTTGGCTTCAAGAATATGTTATTAGCTATTTTATGCAAGTTTCTCTCATTCATGATAATGTAAGGATAGAACATGATAGTGGCCCGTCGTGGTGCACTCTTGACAAGTAAACATGACATGTAATCTGGAACGTCGTTGCGACGGCTATCTCGACATGCTAGTAATCCTCCTCTTGATACCGTGGATGATTGTGCTTGTACAAATAAACCAGTCTTGTCTTGCATCATGTCTAGGACAGGGACCCCTGAATACCACGGTCAGGGGTACCTACTAAATTCAACTAAGGCTAATAACTAAAATAATCCAGTAGTCATGAAGAGATTTCCCAGCTATAGGCAATCTCGTCATCTGGGCGCTCAAGTGGACTTGTAGCCTACCGACGAGTAGGGCACATTTCCAGCACACAGTCACGTGTTGCATTCTTCATAAACGGACATTCGACCTGGATAACCGGATGGTCTGCAGGGCTTGTGGCTGTTAGGATAATTTCATTGCATCTTGCTAGTAACTAGGCCTGTGATAACCCTTGTTAGTTAAAAGTATCAAGCCGTACTCTTGATTGGCCGTGATTGATTGGATGGAGTTTATTCCAGCTTAGTCTTATCTTGATTCTGTGCAAGATTGTGACATGACATGATTATTGATGCTTGCCTTAATAATAACGATCGGGGGTCCAGTTCTGTTCAGGCGAAGGGTTATAACCCCGGTCCTTTTTTGGTTTAAGGATTGTAACCTGGCTCCCAGAGCAGTTCTGTGTCATCTCTTCGTTTATTGTCTTATTTTAACCCCATATCATGTTCGTCATGTTTTACCTTACCTTAATACCATGATTATTTATACTGGCCTTAGCAATAAAGATCAGGGGTCCAGTTCTGTTCAGGCGAAGGGTTACAACCCCGATCTTCGTTTGGTTTAAGGGTTGTAACCTGGCTCCCGGAGCAGTTCTGTGTCCTCTCTTCATTTATTATCTTCACTGTACCAATAGTATTTGAGACGGATTTCTATTCAGGTGAAGGACTGCAACCCTGGTCCTTGTTTGGTTTAAGGGTTGCGACTGGCTACTTGAATGGTTTCTTCGTACTCAGTTTACTGTTGTTATCTCTATTATTATCAGTTCTTTATTTATTATTTATCTTTAATATTTTATTGTGATATGCTGGTTTTAGTTTCTAAGTGAAGCCTCCTTTGTGGTACTTGCTCTTTCAGGGGTCTGACCCAGCTGGTTTTGTGTGGCTAGATATCGGAGCAGCACCAGAGGATCCACCTGTCTTCCAGCCAGATGGTGACTACCAGGCGTAACCCTGACAACGAGTGGGTTTCTTTTTATCCTCCCACATTATTGTAAAGATTATTCTTTTGAGGCATTTAGCCGGCGAGCACGTATTAGCTCGTATTGCACCTTTATTTACTGTCTGCCTACGGGCTGTAACATGATTAACAGATCCTAGGGTTGATCATGTATGACTGAACTCTTGCTAGTCTTGACATTTTGTACGACTAGCTTCATGATCATCCAATATGTTATGTATGGGACGCCTTGCTATTATATATTTGGTGCTCTGACATCTTGTAACTATTATTGCTTGTTTGAGATTGAAACAATAGGCTTGTTCATGACCATAGTAGACTGTTGGCTTGTAGTGAAACCCTCATGTATCTAGACAGCCATGACCGTATTACGAGGTAGGTTGTACTTCAATATACATAGCTGGCTATGTACGCCTCCGCTCTCCAGTATTCTGGTTCTGGGGCATTACATGGTTTTAGTGGTGGCCCATGTAGGTCTTATAAATCAAGATATGTGAGGGTTTACCGAATAGATGTCTCAATCAGTACTCGCCCTTGATCTCTGCTCATATCTTCTGAATCCCTGTAATCTTGACCTGATCACATGCTTGTATCGTTGATCTGTTCTGGTCCTTCCTTATTGTTCCCTATGTCGTCTTCTTCAGTGGCATTATTCCTGGACCTGCCGATCAGCAAGGCGGAGCACCTCCCGTGGACCAGCAGCAACCTGGAGATCAAGTCCAGCATTCAGGAGTAGCCTCCAGAGTCATGCCTACTGGAGGAGAGCCACCAGTTCAGTCCGTCCAGCCTGCAGAGCCTGATGATGGCACTTTGGTGGGTCTCATCAGGTCACTATTAGCCTTCTAGGATCGTCGAGGAGATGCCTTGCACCAGGCGGTGCCAGACGCTTTGGCTAGAGGAGGTCATCAGGGTAATAGCGCGGCCAACAGCTTCAAGCGCTTGAACCCTCCCTTCTTCGACGGCAGTAAAGATGCGATCGCTGCAGATGCATGGCTTCAGGACACAGAGGTGATTCTAGAAGCAGCCAGGATTCCAGAGAACGAAAAAGTGGCCATGGTGCACCTACAGTTATTGGATCTTGCTCGCAGCTGGTGGGCGGCGCAGGCCGTTGGATTAGTGGCCCCTATTGCCTGGGCAGTATTTAGGGAAAGATTCTAGACCAAGTACTTCGATGCTGTAGCTCGGTACGATATACAGACGAGGTTCACCAATCTGAAGCAGATGGACAGGACGGTCGATAGATATACGGTCGAATTCTCCAGGCTTAGTCGGTTTGCTCCCACCTTGGTGGCGACCGAGTTCGATAGAGCCCAGCGGTTCCAGCAGGGGCTACAGTATTGAGAGCAGCCCGGAGGTATGAGTATACCTCCCAGAGGATCGTGGATAGGACCGAAGGTCGGAAGCGATCTCACGGCCAGATGAATCAGTCATCAGCACCAGCCCCGACAGCCAGGGCTTTGACCATTGGAGCTCCGAGACGGACGGCCTCAGTGACGTCAGTTCAGCATTCCACCCCGACGTACCCTCAGCAGCAGAAGTAGAAACAGTCTTTCACAAGGGGATGTTCACACTGCGGGAAGCCAGGGCATATGGTATCAGAGTGTCACAAAGCACAGGGTTTGTTCTTGGTTTGTGGTGCCCCGGACCACAGGGTTGGGAACTGCCCGAACAGGGGGAGTTCATCGGCCTTCTCTAGTCCTTTAGTTAGAGGACCAGCACCAGTCCAACAGCAGTAGCTGTAGTACCCGTTCCCAAGGCCGTTGCCGACGCAGGCCCAGGCATTCCAGCAGTAGAGACCGCAGCAGTATGCCTAAGCCCAAGCCCTGATCCAGAGCAGGCAGAGGAATTTTTAGCTGAGGGGACCCGCACCTAGAGGACATGGTCAAGTGCTGGCCTTGACCATGGGAAAAGAAGGATTAGCACCAGGAGAGGTAGTGGCAGGTACTATTCTCGTCAACACCTTTCCAGCTTCAGTATTATTTAATTCTGGTGCATCGCATTCATTTATGTCTGCATGATTCGCGACACGGGTAGGACTGGAGCCCGAGTCATTATCAGTAAGGCTCAATATACTTACTGGTAATGGACTGGTGGGAGTAGATAGAGTATTTTCCTTGTGTCGGATCGTAGTTAGCGGTATAGAATTCCCCGCTAGATTGATAGAGTTCCCGATGGCCGATTATGATGTGGTCTTAGGGATGGATTGGTTGAGGGACCAGTATGCTAGGATAGACTGCCACATTGGCAGGGTTATTTTTAGCATTCTAGGCGAGCCGGAGTTTTCCTTCTCCCGAGGCGAACTTGAACCTTCTCCTCCAATATTGCGGATGGCAGTAGCAGTAGTACAGTTACCTCGGATAGTCAAAGAGTTTCCAGATGTTTTCCCAGAAGAGCTTCCAGGGATGCCGCCAGAGCGAGAGATCGAGTTTACCATCGACTTGATTCCCGGGACAGCCCCAGTGTCAGAGAGAGTCTACAGGATGGCACCGTCAGAGCTAGAGATATTGTATAAGATGATTGAAGAACTCAGAACCAAGGGATTCATTCGTGCTAGTGGATCGCCTTGGGGAGCCCCGATGCTTCTTGTAAAAAAGAAGGATGGTACGTCCAGATTATGTGTAGATTATCGTACCTTAAACTCGGTGACAATCAAGAACAGATACCCTCTCCCGAGGATAGATGACTTGTTTGATCAACTCAAGGGGGCAGCAATATTCTCGAAGATCGACTTGCTGTCAGGATACCATCAGATCATAGTCAGAGAGCAGGACATCCCGAAGACAGCTTTTAGATCGAGATATGGGCATTGGGAGTTCCTTGTGATGCCATTTGGAGCAACCAATGCGCCGGCAGTATTCATGGACCTCATGAATCGTATCTTTATGCCTTATTTGGATCAGTTCATGATCGTGTTCCTAGACGACATTCTAGTCTACAACAAGAGTGAGGCAGAGCATGAGCAGCATCTCCGTGTAGTTCTTCAGATTCTCAGAGAGCACCAATTGTATGCCAAGTTCAGTAAACGCGAGTTCTGGCTCGATCACAATTCGTACTTGGATCATATCATCACCCGAGGAGGAGTTGAAGTGGATCCCCAGAAGATTGTGGCCATTGAAATGTGGCCGGTACCTAGCACAGTGGCAGAATTTTGCAGTTTTCTTGGCTTGGCCGGCTACTACCGGCGATTTGTTTCAGACTTTGCTCGAATTTCAGCGCCATTGACCCAGTTGACCCGCAAAGATGTGCAGTTTGCTTGGACAGCAGAGTGCCAGGATTCTTTTGAGAGGTTGAAGCGAGGCTTGATGACGGCTCCTATTCTCACGCTTTCAGATGGAATCGGAGGATTCTCAGTACATTGTGATGCTTCGGGTAGAGGTTTAGGATGTGTTCTGATGCAGCATGGGAAGGTAATAGCTTACGTGTCACGACAACTTCGTGATCATGAGAGGAATTATCCAACCCATGACTCAGAGCTGGCAGCAGTAGTGTTTGCACTTAAGCTTTGGAGGTACTACTTGTATGGAGATAGGGTGGAGATTTTCACCAACCACAAGAGACTAAAGTTTGTGTTCACCCAGAAGGATCTCAACAAGCGTCAGAGGAGATGGCTAGAGCTGCTTGTGGATTATGACATCAACTTACAGTATCATCCTGGAAAGGCCAACGTTGTTGCAGATGCATTGAACAGGAGAGCTGGAGTTTATTTTCTCACAACGCAGCCGAAGTTATTAGCCGATCTTCAGAAAATGGGAATAGAAGTTGTCCTTCCTACCAATGTGGCATTGATGGCCAGCATGCAGGTTCATTCCAGCATAGTCGAGAGGATCCAGATGGCGCAGTCAGCAGATTCCAAGCTTCAGCGGCTTAGAGCAGAGTGTGAGGCGGGACGAAGACCAGAATTATGCATTCATGAAGATGGTACACTTCGACATGGTAAGCGTCTTTGTGTACCCAGTGGAGAAATCAGACAGGAGATCATGGCAGAGGCCCACAGTTCGCAGTATTCCATTCATTCCGGTGGCACGAAGATGTACCGTGATATCCGCCAGCACTTTTGGTGGAATGGCATGAAGAGGGAGATAGCCCGGTTTGTCTTTTGTTGTTTAGTCTGCCAACAAGTTAAGGCTGAACATCGGAGACCATCTGGACTACTTCAACCATTGCCAATTCCAGAGTGGAAATGGGAGCATATAACCATGGATTTTGTGACTGGATTGCCTAGATCACCGGCTGGCAGAGACGCTATTTGGGTTGTCATAGATAGGCTCACGAAGGTGGCTCACTTTCTCCCGTTCAGAGTTGGTCAGTCGATGGCTCAGATAGTGGAGATGTATCTCCGGCAGATTGTCAGATTGCTTACCAGTCAGTATCACCTCAAACAGAGATTCTAGATTTATGTCGCACTTTTGGCGTAGCTTGCAAGAGAGTTTGGGGACTCGCCTCCAGTTCAGCTCAGCATATCACCAACAGACAGATGGACAGTCAAAGCGTACCATACAAACCTTGGAAGACATGTTGAGATCTTGTACACTCGACTTCGGTGGTTCGTGGAAAGATCACCTGCACCTGGTAGAGTTCTCGTACAATAACAGTTTCCAAGCTAGTATCCAGATGACACCGTTCGAGGCACTGTATGGTAGGAAGTGTCGATCCCCGTTAGCATGGGACGATGTCAGAGAGAGGCGGATGCTCGGTCCAGAAATGATTGCTCAGACCGTTGAGGTGGTAAGGAGAGTCAGAGATTATCTTCGAGTTGCCCAAGACCACCAGCGTCATTGGGCCGATTCTTATTGGCGCCCTCTCGAGTTTTCTGTCGGCGACCATGTATTCCTGAGGATTTTGCCTAACTGTGGCGTCATTCGTTTCGGCGTGTGGGGAAAGCTTAGTCCTAGGTATATAGGGCCACTTGACATTCTGGAGCGAGTAGGAGATGTATCATATCGTCTCGCTCTTCCACCATCGCTATGTGAGGTGTACGACGTATTTCATGTATCCCAACTGCGACGGTATATCCCGAACCCGAGCCACATCCTGGATCATTTAAAATTGGTTATTGGTACCAACCTTTTGTATGAGTAGAGACCCGTGTCTATATTGGACCGAAGAGAGAAGACACTCAAGAACAAGACTATCAAGTTAGTCCGAGTTGCTTGGGGTCATCACTCTTTGGGTGAGTCAACGTGGGAGCGTGAGGATGATATCCGATCGCGATATCCTGACCTGTTTGACTCGTGAGGTATAATATCTTTTTTATGCCTTACACTTCGAATCCTTGCTTGCATATTTGATTGCTTGATTGATTGCTTAGCTGTAGATTGCATCTGATAGTGTAACTTGTCCCGACACCTCTAGCCTCTTTAATTAAATTCCGAGGACAGAATTCTTTTAAGGTGGGTAAAGTTGTCACCCTCGAAATTCGTGTTACGTATTTTCATATACGTGTACATATTTTGGGTCCGTATTTTTATTAGTCATGGTTAGCTAGTCATGATTTTATTTTTAGCATGTTACATTGGCATGGTTATTTTGGCATTTCATTGGTTATGGCTTAGCTTGCTTCGGTTTAGCTTGGTTTGGTTTGCTTTTGGGTTCATCATGAACCAAAAGAAAACCCCTACCTACTACCACCATCATCATTTAAAACCCAACCCCCTTTCTCTCTCATCTTTACTCTTTATTTATTTCATCTTCTTCCTCTTAACTTCTCCACCTACCAAGAGAAGCTTAGGCAAGTGCAACTTGCTTCATGATGGATCTCAAGTTTTGTTGTTCCATTCTCTTCCTTACTTGATTTTAAGCCACTTTAGAACTTGACATTTTTCATTTTGATGGATGGATTCATGTAGATCTAAGTATGTATTATTTTCAGTTTTCTTGGGTTTTGATCTATTAAACTTTATTATTTTTATGTTTTGATTGTTTCATGTTGTAGAGAATTCGATTTTACCTAAAATAGATCTTTGAAAAGTTAGATTTCGACTTGTTTTGAGGAAGTTATGGCCAAAAGTATTTTTGGCCATTTCTATGTTCATCAGTCCTAATTTTGGCAGGAACGATGAATAGTACCACATGAATAGTGCCACAGCCGCATGGATGAATAGTGCCGCATGAATAGTATTACAGCCGTATGGATGAATAGTGCCGTATGAATAGTGTCGCAGCCGCATTGATGAATAGTGCCACATGAATAGTACTGCAGCCGCATGGATGAATAGTATCGCAGCCGTATAGATGAATGGTGCCACATGAATAGTGCCATATGAATAGTATCGCAGCTGCATGGATGAATAGTATCGTAGCCGCATGGATGAATAGTACCGCATGAATAGTGCCACAACCGCATGGATGAATAGTGCCACATGAATAGTATCGCAGCCGCATGGATGAATAGTGTCACAAGAATAGTGTTGCAGCCGCATAGATGAATAGTACCGCAGCCGCATGAATGAATAGTGCCGTATGAATAGTACCGCAGCCGCATGGATGAATAGTGCCGTATGAATAGTGCCGCAGAATGCCGCATAGGGCCTATTTTGGCTGTTTTAAGTCCTTTTTGGCTGAATTGTGGCCCAAATTTCCCCCAACTTCCAACATGAAAGTTGTAGATCTTTTCCTTGGCTTCAAGAATATGTTATTAGCTGATTTATGCAAGTTTCTCTCATTCATGATAATGTAAGGATAGAACATGATAGTGGCCCGTCGTGGCGCACTCTTGACAAGTAAATATGACATGTAATCTGGAACGCCGTTGCGACGGCTATCTCGACATGCTAGTAATCCTCCTCTTGATACCGTGGATGATTGTGCTTGTACAAAGAAACCAGTCTTGTCTTGCATCATGTCTAGGACAGGGACCCCTGAATACCATGGTCAGGGGTATCTACTAAATTCAACTAAGGCTAATAACTAGAATAATCCAGTAGTCATGAAGAGATTTTCCAGCTACAGGCAATTCCGTTATCTGGGCGCTCAAGTGGACTTGTAGCCTTCCGACGAGTAGGGCATATTTCCAGCACACAGTCACGTGTTGCATTCTTCATAAACGGACATTCGACCTGGATAACTGGATGGTATGCAGGGCTTGTGGCTGTTAGGATAATTTCATTGCATCTTGCTAGTAACTAGGCCTGTGATAACCCTAGTTAGTTAAAAGTATCAAGCCGTACTCTTGATTGGCTGTGATTGATTGCATGGAGTTTATTCCAGCTTAGTCTTATCCTGATTCTATGCAAGATTGTGACATGACATGATTATTGATGCTTGCCTTAACAATAACGATCGGGGGTCCAGTTCTGTTCAGGTGAAGGGTTACAACCCCGGTCCTTGTTTGGTTTAAGGGTTGTAACCTGGCTCCCGGAGCAGTTCTATGTCCTCTCTTCTTTTATTGACTTATTTCAACCCTATGTCATGTTCGTCATGTTTTACCTTACCATAATACCATGATTATTTATATTGGCCTTAGCAATAAAGATCAGGGGTCCAGTTCTGTTCAGACGAAGGATTACAACCCCGGTCCTTGTTTGGTTTAAGGGTTGTAACCTGGCTCCCATAGCAGTTATGTGTCATCTCTTTGTTTATTGTCTTCGTTGTACCAATAGTATTTGAGACGGGTTTCTTTTCAGGTGAAGGGTTGCAACCCCGGTCCTTGTTTGGTTTAAGGGTTGCGACCTGGCTACTTGAATGGTTTCTTCGTACTCAGTTTACTGTTGTTATCTCTATTATTATCAGTTCTTTATTTATTATTTATCTTTAATATTTTATTGTGATATGCTGGTTTACTTCCTAAGTGAAGCCTCCTTTGTGGCTCTTGCTCTTTCTGGGGTCTGACCCAGCTGGTTTTGTGTGACTAGATATCGGAGCAGCACCAAAGGATCCACCTGTCTTCCAGCCAGATGGTGACCACTAGGCGTAACCCTAGCAATGAGTGGGTTTTTTGTCCTCCCACTTTATTGTAAAGATTATTCTTTTAAGGCGTTTAGCCGGCGAGCACGTGTTAGCTCGTATTGCACCTTTCTTTACTGTCTACCTACGGGCTGTAACATGATTGACAGATCCTAGGGTTGATCATGTATGACTAAACTCTTGCTAGTCTTGACATTTTGTACGACTAGCTTCATGATCATCCAATATATAATGTATGGGATGCCTTGCTATTATATATTTGGTGCTCTGACATCTTGTAACTATTATTGCTTGCTTGAGATTGGGACAATAGGCTTTTTCATGACCATAGGAGACTGTTGGCTTGTAGTGAAACCCTCATGTATCTAGACAGCCTTGACCGTATAGCGAGGTGGGTTGCACTTCAATATACGTAGCTGGCTATGTACGCCCCCGCTCTCCAGTATTCTGGTTCTGGGGCGTTACAGTGGAGCCGATCAAGCCCTACAACTTCGATATATTGGCACAGCTTGCCAATACTCTGGCCCGACTATCGCTCTTCGAACTCCTCTGTCTCTTCGAAGAGACTCGGGACGCCTTGAACGAAACTTTATAGAATATAGGTTCCTTCCTCACCCAGGTGCAACCGCCTAAGGAGAATCATGCCGCGTGCTCACATTGCCATAGTATGGCCGAGGTGATTCCTACCATCACCTTCACTCAGCAGGATATGTTGCTGAAGAATAACCGGCATAATAGGCCCCTGTAATATACAGGGTATATTGGTGCCATCAAGGTCGATCGCATCTACATCGACCATGGCTCCTCCCACAGCATAATTCCTCAAACTTTACTCCAAACCTTGGGGATTTCGATGCATCGGCTGACTGCGTCAAATACTACAATCAGCGGTTTTAATGCTAGAAAGAGTGAGCCCTTGCACAAGATCCGTCTGAAATGCCAGATAGGCGATCTTCAGACGGATATGGCTTGTTATGTCATTGATGTAGACATAAACTACAACATGTTGTTGGTTCGACCATGGATTATGAGTCCATGATCGTGCCTTATATCTTTCATCAATGCATGAAGTATGTAGCCAGCGACGGGACCATCAAGACTGAGTTTGCTGACATCGACCTGTTTCGAGGACTCGAAGCATACTGTATTGATGTTGATCTATACAAATCAGTCCCATAGGACGATGATGCTAATGATGTCGACGATAAGGCAGAAACTGCATCAAAGAGTACAATTGTTGCTGAAGAACCTTTAAAGGTTTGACTAAAGGAGAAGCCACCCTAGACACCAGCACCTCTTGTCATCAAGCTCCAAGGAAAGGCTCATGCTTGTTCGTCCCCGACGACTTCAGCTGCTAGCCAAGAGCCTATTCAAATAAAGCTCCCCAGAAGGGCCCCAAAAGCGGCCTTGAAGTTGTAGGAATCTCCAGCTCTAGCTCCCTTAGTAGTCAAATTGAAGCGGAAACCTCCTCCACCTTCTTCCATGGCAGTCCCGATTCTCACTGATGAGGTGTTAGGGGACTACATATGTGCCAATACTGAGGCACACTCTTTAGACGATGTAATCCCTCGGGATGCATTTCATTAATAGAAAGTTGCCTTTGAATTACTCTTGTGCACACTGGAACACTATGTATTTTTTGGACAATGCTCTGTATATGTTCAAAACCCAAGTGACAATCGCTAATCTGGCAAGCCGAGTTGTCCCTTCCCGAGATGCTTACTTCCTGGTTCCAGCAAGGAAGAAAGATGAGGAACCCATCATCTTCGGTCGGGTAGAACATCCTCAAAGACTTACTCCCGCAGAACCAGAGCTCGATAACGGCAAGATGCAGCTCTACCGTTACACCGCTCAAGCCAAGCACCTTATCCAGAAGATGGGTTACGACTTGACCAACAACATAGGATTGTATTTTGGTAAAGGCCGACGCCTTCCTTTACAACTTCATGCTCAAAGGGAAAGTCTCAAAATTACTACTAGCATACTCGTCGGGGGTTGGGTTATGCTACACCTATAACAACTTCGGAGAGCTCAGAGCCTGAGGTCATGATGCATTCTTACTCCTCCGATTCCTCAACCTGGGACTCTGATTCCAATATCGACCAAGCCTTCAAGAAGATACTGTCCGTCAATATATTCTCTGCAGATCCTCCAGTTGAGGATGAAGACTAGATGCTCGAATTCTTCGAGGATGAACCTTGGGCCTAGTGCCTAGGGTCCCAATGGGAATGGCACTTCGAACAGCGAGAACCTTCCACCGAAGACGAGGTCGTTCAAGTCAACATAGGAGGAGAGGCTTCACCTAACCATCTTCATTAGCAAAAGCTTGACTGGAGAAGACAGAGAATCTCTAATACAACTTATCCAAGAGTACATCGATGTCTTCACTTGGAGCTATGAAGACATGCTGGGTTTAGGCCCGCAAGTCACAATGTACCGACTCAACATCTTGTCCAATGCTAAACCTGTCAAACAGCAACAATTTCCCTTTTGTCCCATCATCATGGATGCTATAAAGAAAGAGGTTGAAAAACACATAGAAAGTGGCTTCATTCGTGCGGAGCAACATCCCTCCAGTTGCCAACATTGTTCTCGTCACTAAACAGAACAGGAAGATTCGAGTCTGCATAGACTTCAAGGATTTCAACTCGGCCTATCCAAAAGACGAGTTTCCCCTCCCGATCATCGACGTGATGATCGATAATACTTGTGGTTTCAAGTGTATGTCCTTCATGGACGGATTCTTGGACTACAACCAGACAAAGATGTTCCCTAAAAATGAAAAACACATTTCATTTCGGACTCCAAAGGGAATCTTCTTTTATACAGTGATGCCTTTCGAGTTAAAGAATTCGGAAGCAATATACCAGTGGGCTATGAGTACCATATTTCGTAAACATCTTCGAAAAATGGTGGAATCTTATGTTGATGACATTGTCGTTGAAAGTCGGAGGAAATCCAGCCATCTAGATGACTTGAGGAAGGTATTTGATTTGATGTGAACACATCGGCTAAAGATGAACCCAACCAAGTCTTTCCTGGGAGTTTCCATCGGCAAGTTCTTGGGCTTCATCATCATGGTCAAGGATATTCAAATTGACCCTAAAAAAACAAAGGCCATTCTGGACATGGCACCCCCGAAGAATCTCCGTGAACTTCGGGGCTTATAAAGACGCTTGGCATATATCAGAAGATTCATAGCAAATCTCTCCGGACGATGCCAACCCTTCACCAAATTGATGAAGAAGGGGATTTCCTATGTCTGGACCGAAGAGTGTCAGCACGCATTTGACGACATCAAGAAATACCTCACTAGTCCTCCAGTACAAGTAGCACTGGTTATGGAAAGGCCCTTTCTACTGTATGTCCGAGCCATAGACCATTCTCTTGGTGCTTTGCTAGCCCAGAAGAGCAACGAAGGCCACGAACAGGCAATCTACTATCATAGCAGGACCATGATTAGTGCCAAACATCGGTATAATCCTGTTGAGAAGAAGTGTCTCGCTCTAGTCTTCGTCATCCAAAAGATGCACTATTATGTGGCTGGTCAAACAATTCACGTTATCTCCCGAGTCAACCCCTTCAGAGTTCTCATGACTAAGCTAGGGGTATTAAAGTCGCGGTTAGCCACATAGGCAATACTTTTGATGCCTTATGACATGGTGTTCGTCCTACAAAATGCGGTTAAAGGTCAAGCATTGGCCGACTTCTTGGTAGTACATCCTGTACCGGAGACGTCAAAACTCTACGACGGTATCCTGACGAGGTGCTGGAGTCTAATACAGTCACAAACAATCCTGTCTGGTAAATTTTCTTTGACGGTGCTTCAAAAACAGGACCCAAAGACAAAATCATCGTAGGGGTTGGAGTAGTCCTCGTCACTCCTGACGGTCTAGTCATCCACCGTACATATTCTCTTATAGAATCATGTACCAATAATGTTCCTGAGTATAATGCTCTCAACATCGAGCTCCAGCTCGCTAAACAGTTGGGGGTCGACTACATCGAGGCCTACGGTGACTCGAAGCTGATTATCAACCAGGTTCGAGGACAATATGAGGTTCGGCATGAAGATCTGATCCCTTACCATCAGTCAGCAATCGACATCATCTCTATATTCACAAGGTTCTTTATAAAACACGTACCTCGATTGCAAAACCTAGAGGCCGACTCCGTCGTCGGTCTCGCCGCCTCTTTGGCAGCTCATGCCGGAACCCAGTACTCCGTCACAGTGATGGGTCGGGAGCTAGTCTTCCCAAATAACAACCTACATACGTGTCTGAGCTACTCCGTACAGGCAAACACCAATGTTAACATTCGAGATTGGCAATTTTTGTTTGTAGACTACATGATCTATGGGATCCTACCTGAAGACTTGAAAGAAGCTACTTCTATCAAGAGGCACTCGCTCCGGTTCTTCTATGACACAGCTACCAAAATGTTGCATCTTCGTTCATACGATGGGATTCTCCTTCGATGTTTATCCAACGATGAAGCAAAAGAAGCACTCCGGGAGGCACACGATGGTACCTTCAGATCCCACCAGCTTGGTCCTAAGTTACAGTACTGACTACGTCGCATAGGCTACTACTGGCCCACCATGATGGCGGACACCGTCGATTATGCTAAGAACTTTTGGGTATGTTAGTTGTATGCTGACTTTATCCATCAACCTTCTGAGCTCCTACACCCCACTACGGCTGCCTCGCCATTTGAAGCATAGGGAATGGATACCATCAGACCGATCATCCCCCCATCCTTCAAAGGACACCGGTTCATCCGCGCCATCACCGACTACTTTTCTATGTGGACAAAAGTAGTACCACTAGCTAAGGTAAAAACTTTGAACGTGATCAGCTTTGTTAAGCATCACGTTATTTACCACTTCAGAGTTCCTAGAAGGATTATCCATGAAAATGGCCCTCGGTTTGTGAGCCAAGCATTCCATCGATTGTGTGATAAGAATCGGATACAGAATATAGCGTCAACGGTCTACAATCCTACAGCGAATGGGCTAGCTAAAGCATTCAATAAAACGATTGTCAAGCTGCTCAAGAAAGTCGTATCTTCCAATAAGCACGTTTAGAATAAAAAAAACTAGATGAATGTCTATGGGCTTACCGTACCACAGTTCGGACACCCACGGACAACACACCTTTTCCTTTTGTCTACGGGAGTGAGGCAATACTCCCTATGGAGATCCAGATTCCGTCTCTACGGGTAGCTGTCACCAACCAGCTAACAGATGAAGACAATCAACGTCATCGACTACAAGAGTTTGAAGCGTTGGATGAGAGGTGCCTGCTGGCTCAACAACGTATCGAACTCTATCAAGCTCAGATTTTTGGAGCTTTCAATAAAAAGGTCCGGGAAAGAACATTCCAAGTGGGTGACCTCGTCTTATCAGTTCAGAGACCAATAGTGATGACCCACAAGACAGCTAGGAAGTTTGAGCCTAAGTGGAAAGGATCATTCGTTATAGAGATGGTCTACTCCAATGATGCTTACCGGCTGGCCAAACATAATGATGATTTCCTAATGAGGCCAATCAATAGAAAATTCCTGAAGAAGTACTATGTCTAAAGTCTAAATCGACATATATTTTCACATCCCCCGTGGGTGTTTTCTATTAACGAAATAATCCTTTCCTTATTTCCCCTGTAGAAAATATTTCATGTCCATATTACCTTTGAGTTGTTTTTTATACCCCAACGAAGTCCATGCCTACCATGTCCATATTACCTCTGAGTAGACATGTCTTTCATGACAAACCCATTGTTGTCATAATCATCTATAGAACATTTCACGTCCATACTACCTCTGAGTCGTTCTATATATCCGGAGAATTTATTCTTACCATGTCCATATAACCTATGAGTAAGGAAAATTCTACCACAATAATTCTTTATTTACTATGTCCATATCACCTCTGAGTAAACACCCTATCCCTAGCGGAGTTACCTCCATCCAATCATGTTAAGACTACCTCTGAGCGAATTCTTACTGCTATAAAAAATTCATAGTAAATGGACAAGCAAAGAAGCAAAACGAAGATTTCCATTCATAAAAGGAAAAGTTTTTCTTTCATTACTACAAACAGGCCTCCCAAAAGAGAGGAACAAGAGGACGAAAGACATCAATATTGCAATCTAAGACAACTGGCGCATAAATTTGTCAAGTCAGCTTCTCAAAAAGGCGATCTTGGGCCCAACCAACTCTTTGGCTCGGCGCTCTGCCTTTTATCGTATGGCGGCCTCATCCTCGAGCTGGGACATATTTTGGCATGCAATATCTAAATCTGCCTGACAAACATCGATACTCTCAAGTTCGGATCACTGGCGAAGGAGCTTCTGCTAGTCTTTTGACTTCTTCAGCTTACTTTCGGTAAAGTCCAGCGTCTCTTCCAACTGTCGAATCTTTTTCCGGAGGGTTTCATACTGTTCCTCTAAGGTGGTTTGACGGCAGACTTGAACTTCTTTAGAATCGATCACCTCTTCAATCTTTGCTTCAACCTCAGCAATCCTATGAGCCAGAGCCTGTCATCTCTGTTCGTGCTGGGAAAGTTCAGCGGCCATTTTCTCTAGCTCCGTATCCGCAAGGGACGAAAGGCCATGCTCAACGCCTTGAAGCTTTAAGACTGTGGCTTCTAATTCTGTCAGAGAAGCCTCTATCGCATTCGCTTTTGTCTCATATCCCTGATACTCGTACAATGCCACTAGTTGGGCTCTTACTGCAGACCGAATCTGCCTAAACATTTGGTTATATTGTAAGACGCCCTCTATTCCGTGCTTTAAAGCATGGCAAATAGTGCCAAAATAAGGTTAGCGTAATAAGCATTGTCAGCCATGGCCATTGGAGTCATCGGAGATGCCACAATGGATGGTCCCAGAATAGCAGCAGTAGCTAATACATGACTAGGAACCGCGGCCGAGGTAGGTGGTGCCATGACCAAGGCGGAGGCCATCAATGGAACAATGACAGTACCTATCAATGCTATCTGATTTAGCCCTGCGTAGCTGATTCAGGAGTAGCCCCATGGATGACTGGCTCTTTAACGGACTCCCTTACCAGCTCTTCAATAATTTCTATGACTAACTTCTGGGAAGCCACACGGACTAGCCCTCGAACGGTCTCCCTGACAGACTCTTCGACGGTCACTTAGACCAACTCATCAGTAGTCTTCATAATCGGTTTGTCAGTAGCCGTCTCATCGGTAGTCCCCTCGACCAGCCCTTTAGCAGATGGCTCATCAACTGTCTCTTCGATAAGCTCTGTAGTGACTGCATTGTCAGACTCCTCAGCAATCGACTCGTTAGCGATCTTCTCGACCGGCTCTTCAACGGTCTCCCTGACCAGGCTGTCAATGGTTTCTTCGACAGTCTCATTAGCTGTCACGACCCGCACCCAGTGTAAGGGCACGAGAAGTGGTTACGTCCAGCCTATGCCGCAGTATCGACGATAGAATGCTGTCCTAGGTTACATACATCTAACAGTTATAAGGTACCTGTACAGTTTATACACTCCGAATGGAGGTGACATAAATAAGTATAACTCAATCACAACTAAGGAGGAAAGTACGATAAGATAGAATAGATGAAACTCATAATCCACAGATGATAAATACAAGATAGAGAGATAGCTGAAAATCTAAGATAAACATCTCCACAATCCAGAATACAATCTCCAAATAAATACAAGTGTATCTGACAAGATATGAAGATAAAGGAAACTAGTCTAGCTAACTAGCCTAGTCTACTTGGGTAGTATCATCAGTAAGTGCTAGGTCCTCCTGAGAGTCCAGCTCACATGTGTCATCTAAGCCTACTCCGTAATAGGTGGGACACAACTCCTCAAAATCATATATAATATTTCAACAGGTCCAATCAGGACTGGAGCGAGCACAGTACATCTCAAGCAGTTCATATCATGACAGAAATATAATACAGGCAATAGAGTAAGATACATGAAATGCTGAAGAATATACATGAAGTAAAAGAGAAGACTGTAATGAAATATCTACTATAAGTAATGAGCTACAGTGAACTAGTGATTTAGAGCACAAGCTAGACATGTGAACGGCTTGATAATAAACATGAGAGTTTGCACATGACTACACTACTTTAAAAATTGTCCACATGACTATTTATACTCCCCCATACCCCAATCAATACACAAGGATTCGTTCAAGTTATGTTATTGTAAAACCCCTAAATTTCTACTATATTTTTTATATATTTTAAATTTGGTACTGATTTAAAAATTTTGTATTGTACGTCGCATAGTCGTATTGTACGTCGCGTACGAAATTTTATTTTTCGTAGTTGCTCGTCAAGTGCGAATATGTGCGAAAAATATTTTTTCTATTTTATTATACACTTTCAAAATATTATATAATTATTATTCTTGCTATAAAAAGCCTTTTTATTTTTAGCAGTTATTAATCATAAATAATATTTCATTGTATACTAGGAAAAGCATAATCATGTATGCATTATTCGTGCATACATATATTTTATAATTATTTATTAGTCTATTTTAAATAAAAATATAATTTTTGAGATTTATTAATAAATATTTTATTATTTAAAAATATATTTAAAAATATTTATTATTTTCGAAATTATTATTATTGGTATTTTGAAAAATATATTTGGAAGTTATGGTGGCCATTTAAATCTTGATTTGATTTTTGGATTTATTTAAATAGTTAAATATTCGAAATTTATTTATCCCATTTGATTTTGAGCTAAAAATTTAAATAGATTTAAATTGGATTTAATTGATTTGATTTTAAACTAAGAGAATTTGATTTGATTTAAATTAGATTTGGATTTGGATTTGGATTTGATTGCTTTTAAATTAAATTAGGAAATATCTAAAATGGGTTAAAGGAATCCTAATTCTTATCTAATTGGGAATTCCCACATCCTATAAATAGGCAGGTACTCCTCCATATTATTTTCACCACAAATCATCTTTCAAACCATCCTTGTCAAAATTTCTCTCTTTTTTTGGTCATAAATTCAGCCTCAATTTTCAAAGGTTGTAGCAACTTCGAATGACCATAACTCCCAACTCCGGACTCCTTTTGACCTCCAGTTTTTTTTGTTGGAATCGTATTGAGGTATATTTTCTGAATGTAAATTTTATTTTCATAAATTCGGAATTTAATTTTCTGAAAAATTTATGGAGTGTCAATGGTCCGAAATCTGACACGTTTTAGTATTTTTGAGATTCTGGGAGAACCAGGAATCAGAATCACGATCCGTTTGAAGTTTCGGATTACTGACAGAAAAATACACATCATATATTTTTTCTAAATTTTTTTTTCAGAATATTTTATTTTGGGTTTTTATTTTAGAAGTTTGTCACATCGTCTGAGTTCATCTTGTGTAGCCCTGTGACTATTCTGTACCCAACAGGATTGTCGGTTTCACCGGCAAGGACCTCTTGCAAGACACCTTTCCATTTGCTGTTTATTTATTTTAGCTCATATTTCATGCTTTATTTATTTTCTTTATGTAAAATAAACTGTGATACATGGCATAACCTGTTAGAACTTACTGTTCATTTATATTTCCTGCTATGTATTATTTTTCTTACACATTAAACCTAGATTAAAGGGACCACCTTGTGTGTTGCATTCATGGCCTTGACACGTTGTACCACGAAGTTGTGTGTCGCATGTAGAACACGGACGTGCATGATTGGCTGGCCACCAGTACGTACAAGCCGTGCGATAGGAATAACCGCTAATAGAGGTTGTATGCTTCGTTTGACTTAGCGGTTAATAGAGGATTTATATTGTGGATACAACATAATAGAAATTGGGTGGGAAGAACAGTTCCTTAATGTATTGGTCATATATGCACTGCCCTGATTGTCGATTATCTCCAGTAGGAGATACGGTCCTGATTCCTGATATTCCTGATCCGGCCCATGCGTCAAAGGTTTGTTCTTATTGCATTCACTATAGTACGGTTAGGAACCCTATTGCAGGCATCCCTTATTTATTTGAGCAATATTTATTCAGTTTATATGGCATGATATTATGTGTCTTGTTACGTCCCTCTGAGGACCTGGTTATCTCTCCAGGTGTGTGTGCTTCTGTGATATTGCAGGTATGCTAGTCGAGACCGTGATCTTCTCCATCCTTTCGAAGATGATTGCACTTGGCCAGTCTTGTTATTTCATCTATTCCTTCTTGTACCTTTTATTTGAGATAGTTGGTAGTGGACTTTGTCTCCACCCAACGTATTGTACAAAGACTTATTACAGTTGATTATATCTTTTATTCTTCATTGTGGATGAGATTAAATTACTCTTGGTTTACTGCATTTTACAGCTTACGTATTCATATGAGGTTTCCATATATTGGAGTATCTTCGTATGTATACAGCTGGCATGGATACGTACCTAGTCTTAAGTATTATGGGACTGGGGCGTTACATGTTTTTGTGGTGGCCCATGCGGGGCGAGTTTGTCACTTCGGTTATGTTACTGTACCGATGTGAACCTGCAACATAGGATTAGAATTATAGGAATCTCATCCATACAGCTTGACCTCTTCCCTTGTCTTCAAATTCCGAACTCTCGTTCGACTTTCTTGAATTGTATCTTGCTTGATTCCTTTCTACCGTTGATTCTTATTTTCGTGCTTAGTGTCAACTATGAAGATGACTACACTAGTATATGCTCATAGGTCAAACACATGGCTAGAATGGTTATATTGGCAATTGGAATACATTTAAGACTCTAATTGAGTTAAAGGGTTTTTTTTAGTGTGATTTAATGATTAGTAATTTATAAAGAAGGATATTACCACGGAAAGTTTTAACCTTGAGATTTTTAAATAGTAAACACCAGAGGATTTATAGAATTTCATACTTGGTTTAAGAAATTGATTGATTTTCAAAGATTTGATATTTATGATTTATTGGATTATAGTTATACATCCTTGCACAAGTATAAAATTGATTTGCTTTTCGAGTTGTGATATTTATGAGTTTGGGTGATAGATATACATCTTTGAACAAATATAAAATTTATTTGATTTTTGAGTTTTAATGTTCATGATTTATTGTATTATAGTTATACACCTTGAACAGTTATAGATTTGGTTTGAAAATGATCTTAGCTTTTAAAAATGGTCGTAGGAATTATTTAAACAGAGTTGTACAACTTGCGGTTTTCGTGTTTATAAAATTTTAAATTTTAAGGGGGAGTAATGACGGTAAATTTTGGTTTAAAATATTTGAAAGTTATGAAAACGATTTTTGGGAATTTTTCTTTATTTTAAATTGTGTCCTATGATTGAGGATTTACAAATCTATTTAGATTTTTGGTAAAAAAAATAGATTTTGACTGATAAGATTATTTGAAAATTTAGTTTAATGTGGGATTGCTAATATTAAATTTTTTTGTTGAAGAATTTCGAAGGATGTGATGGAAAGTTATTTTGATTGATTAAAGGAAGTTACCATTTAAAAGTTGTGAGTTTGTTGGAATAACATAGCATAAATAGAAGTTAAAATTGATGAGAGAATTGAGCTTAATTTTTTTGAGATTGCTTTTAATATGCTAAGAGTTTTATTATAAATTAATTGAAAATTTTAGAGTGTTAAATTTTTGATTGATTGTGAAATTTTTATGGATTCGTAAATTATGAACTCTTGAGTTAAATAGTTGAATTTAAACGTTAATTTTGGAAAAGGTTAGTAGTAACGTGATAAAATTTTGCTTTGAGATTTATGAGAGTGATTTAAATTTTTATAATAAATTTGAACGGCTTGGAGTAAATACAAATTTTGATGGTATATTTTTGAAAGTTATTTTTGAAACTTTTGGAGGAAACTTGAGTTAAATTTTAATGGTTGGCCCCAAGATAACCCTATTGAGTATTCCACACTAATTGTCATGTCACTTATGACCATGATAGTAGTATATACACAAGTGTTATTAGTTATCAACCCAGCTATGTGACTATATTTCCACCTCGACTTACTCGACCTTCCTTCAATTCTAGATCTTTTAATTACGACCTTCTAACCCATTTGCAATTTGAATAATGAGTTAATGGTTCCTTAACTGTATTCATCTAGGAGACTATCTTCTCTCCGAAATTGTGTTCCTAAATTATTTTTACTGGATTCTTTAATTAATTTTATTTCACGCTTTAACTTGATCTTCTTTATTTTGTGCATTAATTATCACCTCGTGAACTCCCACTTTCTATTTTTGATCTTCTGGCGTCCCCTACCGTGAGTTGTATATTTGGAGTACAACACTACACTTTTCCTTCCAACAAATTTCATATGTAAGACCTAAACAAGTCCACCTTCCTGTAGACATATCATATCCCACCAAAACCCATCTCCGTGTACTCTATTTCTTGATATGACTTTATGGTCAAAATGGCCAAACTATAATCTTTACCATGATACCGATATAATTTCGACCACGGATAGGGATTCAACCTTAACTCAATTCTTTCGACCCGATATGTGATTGTGTTCTACTAAATTCCTTAAATGCTTAAATTTGTACTTTATCTTGATTGCTTGACCATTGTCCCATGATACTATTAGTTTAACTCTTGTAAGTTGGGTAGAATACCTCACCATCTAACAAACCTTTTCCTTGTGGACCACATTGGTAAGTTCACTTAGACTCTAAATTCAGAGGACCCTACCTTATCTAGTCTACCAAGCCATAAATGAAGAAACACTAGGACAACTGTATAGGCCCACACTTCGGGCGAGCCTTGATTTTAAAAGATCTGGGATTATTTAATTTCCTTCATCAGTACCTCCCTTGCACATATTTTGACTATCCCATGCTACTAATGTAGCTTCAGTTTTGCAAGCTTATTTCGTCATCAAGCTTGATCATGACATATTTTGTTGGGTGCACCCACTAACATATTGTCTAATCAGAACTGGTGCATAATGGTCTGATCAACCGAGTGCACTTTGGTTCACTTTTATCTATCGTTCTACGTGGAGGGGGACATAGCTAAACTTGTCCTCTAGAGTCCCATCCGCGACTGCCTTGACAACTCCTTTTGAATTATTCGGTCGCCTTTGAACCACGTATTCGTATTCGATAACGCCTCCTTCGAACTCTATATTGCGTTCGCCTTCACCTATTTTAGAAGGACGAAAGCGTCGTACTAACACTCCTCTAACTGTCCTATCACCATGACCATTACCACCCAATGTAACCATATCTTTGTCTTGAACTACTCGACTTTTCCCTCGACACTAAATTTACAATCTTGACTTTCTAATCACTTGAATTTAAGAGTTATTACAATCGTCTCTTAATCATACCCTCAACCTAGACTACGACCATATAAACTTCCTTAAACCCTCCTATCTACCGTTGTGTCTTCTCACCCCCTCCTAATTCTTAATTTCGAGGACAAAATTCTTTTAAGTTGGGTAGGATGTAAAACCCATAAATTTCTACTATATTTTTTATATATATTAAAATTGGTACTGATTTAAAAATTTTGTATTGTACGTCGCATAGTCGTATTGTACGTCGCGTACGAAATTTTATTTTTCGTAGTTGCTCGTCAAGTGCGAATATGTGCGAGCGTACATATTTTAGAAAAATATTTTTTCTATTTTATTATACACTTTCAAAATATTATATAATTATTATTCTTGCTATAAAAAGCCTTTTTATTTTTAGCAGTTATTAATCATAAATAATATTTCATTGTATACTAGGAAAAGCATAATCATGTATGCATTATTCGTGCATACATATATTTCGTAATTATTTATTAGTCTATTTTAAATAAAAATGTAATTTTCGAGATTTATTAATAAATATTTTATTATTTAAAAATATATTGAAAAATATTTATTATTTTCGAAATTATTATTATTGGTATTTTGAAAAATATATTTGGAAGTTATTGTGGCCATTTAAATCTTGATTTGATTTTTGGATTTATTTAAATAGTTAAATATTCGAAATTTATTTATCCCATTTGATTTGGAGCTAAAAATTTAAATAGATTTAAATTGGATTTAATTGATTTGATTTTAAACTAAGAGAATTTGATTTGATTTAAATTAGATTTGGATTTGGATTTGGATTTGGATTTGATTGCTTTTAAATTAAATTAGGAAATATCTAAATTGGGTTTAAAGAAATCCTAATTCTTATCTAAATGAGAATTTCCACATCCTATAAATAGGCAGGTACTCGTCCATATTATTTTCACCACAAATCATCTTTCAAACCATCCTTGTCAAAATTTCTCTCTTTTTTGGTCATAAATTCAGCCTCAATTTTCAAAGGTTGTAGCAACTTCGAATGACCATAACTCCCAACTCCGGACTCCTTTTGACCTCCAGTTTTTTTTGTTGGAATCGTATTGAGGTATATTTTATGAATGTAAATTTTATTTTCATAAATTAGGAACTTAATTTTCTGGAAAATTTGTGGAGTGTCAGTGGTCCGAAATTTGACACGTTTTAGTATTTTTGAGATTCTGGGAGAACCAGGAATCAGAATCTTGATCCGTTTGAAGTTTTGGAATACTGACAGAAAAATACACATCATATATTTTTCCTAAATAAATTTTTTCAGAATATTTTATTTTTGGTTTTTATTTTAAAAGTTTGTCACATCGTCTGAATTTATCTTGTGTAGCCCTGTGACTATTCTGAACCCAACGGGATTGTAGGTTTCACCAGCAAGGGCCTCAGGCAAGACACCTTGCCATTTGCTATTTATTTATTTTAGCTCATATTTCATGCATTATTTATTTTCTTTATGCAAAATAAACTGTGATACATGGCATAACTTGTTAGAACTTACTGTTCATTTATATTTCCTGCTATGTATTATTTTTCTTACACATTAAACCTAGATTTAAGGGACCACCTTGTGTGTTGCATTCATGGCCTTGACACGTTGTACCACGAAGTTGTGTGTCGCATGTAGAACACGGACGTGCGTGATTGGCTGGCCACCAGTACGTACAAGCCGTGCGATAGGAATAACCGCTAATAGAGGTTGTATGCTTAGTTTGACTTAGCGGTTAATAGAGGATTTATGTTGTGGATACAACATAATAGACATTGGGTGGGAAGAACAGTTCCTTAATATATGGGTCATATATGCACTGCCCTGATTTCCGGTTATCTCCAGTGGGAGATACGGTCCTGATTCCTGATATTCCTGATCCGGCCCATGCGTCAAAGGTTTGTTCTTATTGCATTCACTATAGTACGGTTAAGTACCCTATTGCAGGCATCCCTTATTTATTTGAGCAATATTTATTCAGTTTATATGGAATGATAGTATGTGTCTTGTTATGTCCCTCTGAGGACCTGGTTATCTCTCCAGGTGTGTGTGCTTCTGTGATATTGCAGGTGTGCTAGTCGAGGCCATGATCTTCTTCATCCTTTCGAAGATGATTGCACTTGGCTAGTCTTGTTATTTCATCTATTCCTTCTTGTACCTTTTATTTGAGATAGTTGGTAGTGGACTTTGTCTCCACCCAACGTATTGTACAAAGACTTATTACAGTTGATTATATCTTTTATTCTTCATTGTGGATGAGATTAGATTACTCTTGGTTTTCTGTATTTTACATCTTATGTATTCATACGAGGTTTCCATATATTGGAGTATCTTCTTATGTATACAGCTGGCATGGATACATACCTAGTCCTAAGTATTATGGGACTGGAGCGTTACAGTTATTGCACATGAAATTTACATGGGTCCCATAAATGGGTGCACATGAATATAAACATGGGGGCTCTGTGAACATGAGAGTACATGAATCACGAGAGTGCACAAGAATGGTGAAAGCACAAGAATACATGATGAAAGTAAAACGCACATGACATGATGTATCTGATGCTCCCGAGGGGGATAACATCGTATGAAAAGATCCATATAGTACTAATCCGTGTTTCCATCGTGTCAGCATCAAGTAAAATAATTTAGAGCAAGAAAATACTCCTAGCAAGTATAAAACGGTCAAAGAAAGTACTCGCCTGATATCCTGAATGTCCGAAGGAAATACGGCCTGAGGAGTGGTGTCTGGCTCCTAATCAGAACAATACAAGTCACAACATATCCAAACTAGTAAAATAAGCTACTATGATGCATTCTACATGATGTTGGGTCGATTCTAGACTAAAGTCAACCCTGGTCAACTTCAGTCAACTAAAAGTCAAAGCTAGGTCAACTAGGTCAACCTAGACCCAATCAAGTCTCACTAGGCCTAACCTTGTCTACCCTAGCATTCACATACCATACACAAGTCTATATGACTATACTCGTGTGCATATTTACCATATGCCAAGACCACACAAGGATACCATAGGCTATGTTACCTAGATTATATGCCATAGGCTATACACATATAATTTTCATACATTTATACACATACTATTCATATAGGTAATACCTATATTGTATTACAAGATTATATTAGTTATATATATATATATATATATATATATATATATATATATATATATATATATATATATATATATATATATATATATACACATAGAGAGTTAGAGAGGAAAAATCAAGGCATATGTGTGTGAGTCTCATATGTGGGATAGCAGTGTACTTGTGTGTGTGTGCTTAAGGTGTACTTATGTGGAATAAACTTGTGTGTTCATAAATATCATGTAAACATAGATAGAGGTATAGAGAGGGGCATGTATGCGGGTGTACATGTAAATGTGTGTGTGAATGAGTGAATATAGGCAGTGGGTGTGTGCATAGGCTAACAAATCAGCAATTAGCTAAGGGGTTTAGTTAGCTCCTGTGTTCTCAGGATTTTCAGATTGGGTGTAACATACAATGTGCATTTGTGTGTAGACATGTGTGCGTAGGTCAATAGAGTATAGGCCTGTGGGTATTCCTATCCCAGATTAGGCTTCAGGTTTCAGTCCTACCTGTGAGTGTCAATAGGGTGTCTCAGCCCCAGGTTTCAGTGTAGGTGGGTGTGTTCATGTGTAGTCTCAGGTTTAGTTTTCAGGTTAGTATGACAGGGATATATGGGAACAATCAGTGTGTAGTTGCAAGGACATTTCAGATTAGCAAAATAGGCATTAGTGTATCACAGTTGCATTAGTGTAGAGGTGTGAACCAATGTTAGGAAAACAGTGTGGCTAAACTGTGTATTAGTGTTCAAATGTGAGATTAGGGTGTGAGTGTTCTGTTTCCAGGTTTTGCAGTGTGTGCATATATTAATCTCAGTCCAAGAGTATGATAGTAGCAAATTAATCCAAAGCCCAAACCAAATTGAAATGACAGGAATAGATTGGTACACCAATCTCCATTGAAATTTCAGATTTTAACAAAACAGTAAAATGAATAATGGTTAAAAACTCAGGAACAGTATTCCTAGCAATTCAACAACATGACAGTTAAAATAAAATGGGCATTTGTTCTCAGGAAATTCAGTAATGACCAAGGTTCAGTCCACAAACAGGGTATTTCAAGTATCAGTTAATGAGACCCAACCCAAATATAATTCGAACACTCCTATCAATGCTAAACACAACCCTAACATGATTACCCATATGTAACAGCAACCAAACCACATTTAATTACATGATATCAACATCTAAATATAGATCGAAAATGGAAAATTAGTGTTAACTCACTGATCTCGACAATATCAAGAAAATAGGGATTTCCCATTTAGAAATTGAAATAACAATTAATAATTTAGGTTAATGGTTGGTAGTTAATGAAAACATATGGGCTAGTGTCATGGGTCTCAGTGTCCAAGAGCTGGACACGAACCGTGTCCAATCGACCACAACTCAACACACTGAACTGGGTTCAGTCTGCAGTAAACCCGTGTCCAGTCCTAGTCGAATTTCTTACTCGACACAAATCCATTGGACACGAGACTTTAGGAGTGTCGTATCAGACACTGCCCCTACCTCCGTATCCAACCACACGTATCCACGTGCCCTAAATAATTCACACGAGCACACGAACAGCAGGGCACTGCTGACCGCACGCGCGTGGCCGTGTCCACGACTCAAAAATGACACAAACAGGACACGATCTGTGCTCAGTCACAAAGAAAGTATTGAGCCACATAAAAACAAAATTTCCTATTCAATTATATTTCGAAAATAGTGACGAAAAGCCCACTGTGGCATTACGTCGAACACAACAGCACGTAGGCTGATACGTGTCCGATACGGACACGTAAGGGATACGACTCCACACAAAATCTATACATACAGCTAGAGGACACCTAGGGCTATGCAAATATGCAAAGAAATCAGGAAACTAATGGTTTAAAGGAATGTTACCTATAGCTTGTTCCTTCTCAAGAAAAACCCAAAAATGAAGATCCTTCCTAGCTAGCTCAAAGCTCCAATAGAGACCAAAACTGAGATTCACCTCCACCAACAGTAGGAGAACAATAATTAGGTCACAATGCAAAAGATTTGAATGAAAATGGATAAGGAATGATCAAAATAGGAAGGGTTGAGGGAAGAAACAAACCTTTGCTCTTGAAAATGGAAGAATGTGCAAAAAAGGCAAGAAATTTTGAGAGGCATTAAATAGGGAGTGGATCCCTAGGTGGCCGACCTAATATTCTAGGGTTAGGGTTTTGGGGGATCAATCAATGGCTCTCCTATCATCTAGTCAAATCAAGGGTCCATAAATTCTAGGTTACACACTAGTCTAAGTCATGCATCCTAGTTAGCTCTAACTAACCATGACTAACTAATACTAACCATGACTAACTAAGACTAATCATGACTAACCAAGACTAATCTAGGTTAGGTCCAATCTAGGTTAGGGCTAATCACAACACATGGCAACTAATTAATTAATTATTAAACCATACCATTCCAATAAATATATTAATTTTCAAAAATTTCTAAATAACAAAAATACTCTCAAACTAGAAATGTGGTAGTGACAAATCTACCCTCCTTAAAAGAATTTTGTCCTCGAAATTGAAAGGAAATACTAAACAGATGAGAATGATAGACAATCATACCTCAAGGTCCAAAAAGATAAGGGTATCGCTCGCGCATCTCATCCTCCCGCTCCCAGGTAGACACTCCTAGAGAATGATGCCTCAATGCGACGCGAACCAATGGTATCACCTGGTTTCTCAGTACCTTCTCTCGGCGATCCAGAATCTCCACTGGCTGCTCTGGATAACTGAGAGTAGGTGTGAGAGTTATGAGACTCGTCTCACAGTATCGATATTTATATACGGATATGTATTTTGTAGTGTATTTTGTATTTTCTTGGTTTTCGTAATGCTTTAAATTTTTTCTAACTTATAGATTTTCTTCTTGGCCGGAATACCGCCAGTATACCGGTGTATACCGATGGCATACCATCCAGACAGATTTTCCATATTTTAAATATTTTTGATTTCAGATATTTTTATGAATAGTGTTTCCGATATTTTTGTGAATAGTGTTTTGGATATTTTGATGAATAGTGTTTAGATATTTTCGTGAATAGTGTAGATGCACCCCATTATCCATTGGATATTTGATTTTGTTTGGATGGTTAGGATTGACTTAGATCTTCACATGGATCACCATCCAACGGTTAAGATTAATTCTCCCTTCTATATATATATATATACCATGTCACTTTCTCTCTTCTCTCTCTTTTCATTCTCTTCACTCTCTCTTCATTTTTTCTTCCCTTATCATCCTCTTGGAGCTTGCCAAGAGCTTGGCCTTGAGGCCTTGGGTGTGGTGTCTAACCCCCCTAGGAGGAGGAGTAGAAGATTAGGCTTGGAGCTTAACCTAGGCAAGTACATCTTGCCAAATCTTGAACAAAAATGTTTTTATTGTCATTTTATTTTCCTTGGTAGTAAATACTTAGAATTGTTCTAAACTCATTTTTTAAAATATGTTTTCCTTATGATTCTCGTATATATGCATGTTTCCAAAATTTGTTTAAGCAAGGTTTTGATTTTCTGTTAAAACCCAATATGGACTTAGTAGAAAACTTGGTATCAAGAGTGATACTAGTGTTACAATCATGGATCTTGGTCACATATACATATATGAGGCCCTCACATAGTATGTACATCATGGATTTTGAGTTTGGTGGCAATCGAAACCCATTTCGGTGCCCCGAAAACCATTTTTGGGAGTATTTTTAGATATTGATCTATCAAATCTTTGAATTTTTGAAATCTAATAGTTCCATGTTGTAGGGAATTCAGTTCTATGCAATTTTGACTTTAGAAAATCCGAATTTCGATTTAAAACGAAGTTTTTATGGCCGAAACAAGTTTTAGCAAAAATCTAAATTTTGTTGCTGTTTGGAAAACCAGTATACCGACGGTATGCCGGTGTATACCGATGGTATTTCAATTTTTGCACTAGAAACTTTCTGTCTTTAGGCCGGTATACCGCCGGTATGCCGCTGTATACCGCCGGTATGCCGATTTATGTCGTTTTAGTCTATTTTTGCTCGTTTCTGCCCTTTTTGTCCGTTTTTGATATTTTCTTCGATTGTAATGATTTCTTAAAATGATTAGATGATCTTGCATAGTTAGAGAATGATTGTACACCCTATATACACTTGATACTAACACATGTTCAATCATTTTTCTATGAAACGTACTTAGCTTTAATTATTCTTTCCCACATGCCATGATGTCTTTTGATAGATTCTTTCTTACAAGCTATGATAATTATTGTCATGCCTTCTTTGCTTACTAGATAGTGACCTGTCGTGGTGCACTCATGTTACATGTCTTCTTTGCTTACTAGATAGTGGCCCGTCGTGGCGCACTCATGATACATGTCCTTCTTTGCTTACATGATAGAGGTCTGTCATGGCACACTCCCTATAGTGGCTCGTCGTAGCGCACTCTTAGCTTCCAGTTTATTATATTTTCTTGTTGTAGCTTTTAATGGTGTACATTCTCGCTTTTTGACCAGTCTTGCATGTCTCATGTCTAGGATGGATTCTGCGGAATGCCACACCCAGAATCCAACAAAAAATTGTTAAGGACTAAACAACTAGCTTGATTACTTAGATCATTGAGAATTTCCTAGTTACCTATTGCCCCTTTGATCTTGGTCTTATATATATACATGGGATTTGGAGCTATCTGTCACGATGAGCACACTTTCAGCGCACCGTCGAGTGTTATACCTGGTACATTTGTCTCCTGGACGATGTACCCATTATTATATGTCTTAGTAGTACATTTGTCTTCCGGGCGATGTACCACTACTATAGGATACATTTGTCTCCTGGGCGATGTATCCACTATATACCATTGCATCCTTGGCTTGGATCATTCAGGTAGCAGCAGGCAGGTAATTGGACTTGGAATTCTCAAACTTACATTTGTTAGTAATTAGGATTGTGACAACCCTAGTTAGCTAATGTATAAAGCCGTACTCATTGCTTGGCCATGACTATTGTATGGAGTCTAGTCTAGTCTAGTTTGTCTAGGAAGTGTCCGGATTTGTTTATTTTCAGTTCATCTTTGTTTATGCTTTGCTTTTGCCGATAAATGATTAGATACTAAAGTTCTGTTCATGAGAAGGGTTACAACCCCGGTCTTTGTTTGGTTTACGGGTTGAAACTTGGGTTCCTGATTAGTTCCTAAGTCATCTTATCATTTTTCGTTCTATATAGACCTAACATGCTCATATGCTCCAGTTATCTAACATGATCATATGCTCCAGTGATCTACTATGCTCACATGCTCCAATTATCTAATATGCTCACATGCTTTAGTTACCTAACATGCTCACATGTTCCAGTTAGCTAACATGCTCACATGTCCCGACTACTTAACATGCTCACATGTCTAGTTTATCTTTCATGTTCACAAGCTTTCTTTTTCTTACATGTACACAGTTTATATTATGTCACATGTCCTTTACTTTATGCTACATGTTGCTTTACTTATTGTCTTTCCTATTCTCGAGATAAGTACATTGGTAGCGCACGAGTCTCGATTTGCTTTTACTTATTTCTGTCTCTATCTGTTGCTATAATTTGCATACTGGTTTTAGTTCATAGTTTGGCTTCCTTTGTGGTACTTGCTATTGGGGGTCTAACCCCACTGGTTTTGTTTGGCCAGATCTGATAGAGGAGCCCGAAGGATCTTTCGTACCATCTACTCGACGGTGACTACCCGGAGCACCAGAGTACCTTAGTGGATTTTCTATTTCATTCTCCCACTAGTTATGTACATTATTCTTTTGTGGCGTTTAGCCTCCGAGCACGTGTTTAGCTCGTGTTTTGGACTTGACATTTAGCCTACGGGCTAGAACATGATTTGCATATTCTAGACTATAGCTAGAGCTTATCATGTATGACTATTTCTCTTGCTAGTCTTCACTCTGTATTACTAGCTTCATGATCATTGATATATGATAGTTTGGGACGATTTACTATTTTATATTCCAGTTGATCTTACTTCTTGTACATTGTTTACTGCCTGTGTTTGAGATACCTAGGATTCTTGACCAAGGATTGCCTGTTGGATTGTAGTAGTAACTCCCATGTCTATACAGCTTATATGTTATTTCGGATTACTGGAGTACTTTGGTATACATAGCTGGCCTGGTCCGTCCCTACTTGCTAGTATTCTGGTTCTGGGACGTGACATAGGTTTTAGTAGTGGCCTATGCAGGTCTGATTTATCAGATATGCGGGGGTTACTGATGTTTAGATATTTCAGTCACAATTCTTCTTTTTTGATATCCTTCGTGTTATTCTATATCTCTGATCCTTTGACCTGATATCTGCCTTGATCATTGATCTTTCATGTTTCCTCGATTTGATCCTTGTGTCCTTCAACTTTCAGGGGCACTGTTCTTATTCCTTTCGATCAGCTTATTCGGGTTTTGCGGATGGTAGGTCAGCAATCTTCTGTTAGGACAGTTATGGAGGATCAGTCTTAACATTCAGGAAAAGAGTTTAGAGCTGACCCGAGGGCAGAGGTGTCAGTTCAGCCTGATAATCCAGCAGGGTCAATCCTGCCAAAGCAGCCAGAGAATGTTTTTCATGAGCTGGTGGGTATACTCAAGGGCTTCATGGCATAGCAGTTGTAGAAGCATGGAAAAGAATAAAGAAAGGTTCATACGGCCAAGGATCCCCATGCAGCTCAGAGAGCCCATGCGGCTCAGGGATCCATGCGGTTCAAGCGTCTATGTGACTCGAATAACTCCATGCGGCCCAGAGAGGAGCCACGTGGCCTTCAACAGCTTCTTCTCTTTGTCTTTTGCTGTATTTAATGCCCTGACGGCTGACAACTTTGAGGAAATGACAGCTCTGACAAAAAGGGGCAATAATGACTGACGTAATGGCACGTCCCTAGGGAAGAGAAGAATATCTTCTCACAGTTGGCAGAATCCATCTAATCCCGAGGCATGCGGCTGCTACATTTATGCGGCCGCCCATCAGCATGCGGTTGCATCCTTTATGCGGCCAACCATCAGCATGCGGTTGCATCCCTTATGCGGCCGACCATCAGCATGCGGCTGCATCCCTTATGCGGCCGCCCATCAGCATGCGGCTGTCCACTCCCATGCGGCTGTCCATCTTCATGCGGCTGTTCATCACCATGCGGCTGCTCATCTTCATGCGGCCATTTAGCCTCATGCTGCCCACTCATCTGTGGCTCTACCAAGATGATTGAGACACGTGGCAGTCTTATCATCCTGGGATTATGGGTGTTAACAAATCCTAATCAGATTTGTTGCAATAAATGCCCAGATCAAATCAAATCGAGCAAATTAGACACGTGGCATGCCATTACAAGTCGCGAATATTCATGGCAATCAGCATTTATTGTCCACAGAGATTTAATGCAATCACATTAATTGCTTAAATCTATCATATGCAAGATAGACGGTCCAGATTAACTAACTCTCAGGCCGCCGACTTTTGGATGGGCAATCATTGCAAAACCCTAATGATGCCCCCCCACTCTTATAAATAGCAAGGTGCCATTCCCTTACAAAAGGAGGAAGACACGCAGAGAGGACAAACACACATAGAGAGAGAGAGAGACCCCCGGCTCAGATCCAGAGAGAATAAAGAGAGCATTTCTTCATCAACGCCAAGTACTTCTTCTCCAGAGCAAAGGCTGCACCCGATCGTCCAAGGAGAAAGGCAGAGCTGCCGTCGCTTTCCTGAGCCTCTATCGTCACCCTTCAGAATCTAAAATAAACAATTGTACTTAGATTGTTGTACCTAGGTTTTCGTCTATAGGCTTTCTTTGTACAAGCGAGTTTATATTGTGAGTCTAAGTTCAGTCCTCCGATAATTGTTCTGTTCTTTTACAATCAATGGCAAACACGATGGCGACTCTGCTGGGGACAAACTTTTCCACGGCTGAGGAGTTGGTGACACAATCGGATACAGCTAAACTTGGCTCCACGCAACAGAACATGGTCGTCCGCTTCGACCAACAGGCGTTTGAAGAAACGCTCTATGAAGGAAGCGCTGGCCCGGTCCAGAAGCGAACCCGCACAAAGAAGGCTCGCAGGGAGTGGAGGCCAAAGTCATTTGCTCCTTCCCAAGATCTGGACGGAGTACCCTCTGCTGCCCAAGACAGTGAAGGCGACTCTCATGCGGCCCCGCTTCAAGCCATAGAGGACTCTGCTGTCCCCAAGTCCGGCAGAGGAAAGCACTACGATGCTGGATTTGTAGGGGCAAAGAGTAATTCTATGCACTCCAGGAAGAAGCCAAACAAAAGCACTAGCCGCAAAATGAAGACTCATGCGGCCAAGATTACCAGCCGTATGAATGATGGCCATGCGGCCGAAACTGCCAGCCAAATCCATAACACTCATGCGGCCAGGATTTCCAGCCGCATGGAGAAGACCTATGCGGCTGAGACTTTCGGCCACATGAAGAAAGCCCATGCGGTCACGACTGCCAGCCGCATGGAGACTATTGATTCCAGCCGTATGCCGCCTACTCCACGCGGCTCTGTCTTCGACCGCCTCTCCTATGGTCCTGATCTCTTGTGCTCCCAAGAAGACATGTCTGACTCTCTCCAGCACCACTTAGACTCTTCCTACTATGTGCCCTTACGCACTAGAGTGAAGAAGTCTAGGGCAGCACGAGCTTGGCAAGCTCGGTCCACTGATCCGACCTCTGACCATCCGAGCGTTCCACATACTGTTATGCGGGCCTCTGATGGAAAGTTGAACCGAACCACTCGAGTCCAGCCCCCGGCGGCAGACGGACAGAGAGGTTCCCAAAAGTCTCCCAAAATCCAGGGAGCAAATATAGTCACTCCGGACCCATCTGACTTGCGTGAGGCCATCCTCCACAAACGCAAGGAAAGAGAAGGTGCCTCGGGGTACAAAGAGTCCTCCCACGGACGTCACTGCACCCAAGTCATCGTCAATTGTTGTTACAATAAAGACCGGCAGTCCGTCTTCCAAAGACTGTAACATCCATGTTCAGAAGATGAGGCACTTCCCGTCGTCTCCTGCAACTCTGCTCAGAAAATCCCCGCCGATGGAAGATGAAAGAAGACCAATGTCTCCAGACCGAAGATTTTAACCACTATGACTAAAAGACTGTCGTCTAAGCGGGTGCCCACCACCGGAGTTTTCCAAGGTACCCGTTCAAAGACGAAATCTGCTACAGTGGAAGATTTATCGTCCACACCACTAGGGGTTACGGGAATTGGGGGTAGCACTCCTCCGAACCTCCACGACAATTCGATGTTCCAAGGAGACGAGATGGGGGAACAAATCTCCCATCAGATGCAGCAAATCCTGACGTCCTCGAGGACGTCCACAATTCCCAAGACGAGGCAAACTCGGAAGCTAGGGGTACTATTCCTTCTGAGTCCGAACCAGAGGAAGACATTCCCACATACCCCGATGACTTCTCATTACAGGGGTATGATTCGGAGGATACGTCATCCACCGTCCCTTCCACTTCTACTCATGTCAGGACGGCATTCATGACAAACGACGAACAGGATGGTCCCAGTGATCGCCAACGCATCGACACTTTGGAGGCCATACTACGCTCTTTGGTCAAATCCGTGGACGAGATCAAAACAGCCCTTCCTACTCTGCAATGAGGGACGCCTGGCCAAACAAACTCGGGCCCCGCGGTCAATACAGACTCAAACTCAGCGGCACCAAACCTGGGCAATATTCTTCCTGAAATATTGGCTCCTACCACTGCAGACGAAGCCAGGGAGGCAAGAAGAGAGGTCCAGGAGCTCCGGGCCATGTTCCACGCCCGAGAAAACTGCCAATACCTCAGGATACGACAACCGTATCCCGCTGCGTGGAGAGATGTTCCCTTCCCACCAAAGTATAAACTATTCCACATTAATCCATATGATGGGAAGACCTCCGCAAGTCGGTACATCACTTACTTCGAGGTCACCACCGACCATCTGCCCCATGACGATGCCATCCTTACACGATTATTCATTGGGGCATTAGAAGGAGTCGCCTTCGACTGGTACCGTAACCTGCCAGACAACTACATCCACTCCTTCGCCAGCTTCAAGCATATATTCTTAGAGAAATTCTACGAACTAGGACAGGACATCACAATGTCCACCCTCATGGACGTCATTCAAGGAGAGAAAGAGTTGACAAGGAACTACATTGAGCGGTTCCGCCAAACTGCCTTGAAGCTGCCATCCGGTAATCCGGATTCCTCCTTAATTGAAATTTGCCAAAAGTGACTGCTTCCGATAATCAGCCTCTGGATGGGTGAAAGTCAATTCAAGGACTGGAAGATATTTATTATCAGTGCCACTAGCGCCGAAGAACGATTGAAGAAGGCTCGCCAACTGGGATTGCACATCTCAGAGGGAGAGGACAAGGGCAGGCGTCCTAATGCCAACAATAACAATGGGGGTAGCTCCACCAACAATCGGGACAACAAGGGCAAGCAGGCTATGGTAGCCGACACAGCACAGAAACCTGAGTCAAAATCGGCAGACAAACAATGGCCGGAAATGACCTACTCCTTCGAAGACGGCCACGTCAAGCCCATCTTGGACATGCTCATACAAGAAGACAGAATTCAGCTCCCTCCACCAAGACGAGAACCTCGGCCGGCAGAAATGGAGAACCCAAAGTACTGTCATTACCACCGCTACGTCCACCATGCTACATACGACTGCTACCAACTAAAACGGTACATCCAACATCTCATCGATTCGAATGCTCTGGCCATCGATTTCGAAGAGGTAACTGTGGCAGCCAATATGATGTCAGTACAATTTGGCAGCTTCCCTCCAACAAAAACTTAAGACGGTGTGGTACCCATCCTTCTGGCGACAATAGAAATTGCTAATCTTCTACCTCCCCGAGATCAGGCGGCTGGTCTAGTGCCCCTCACCACATCACGAGAGAAGGTCATGTGGGTCCATCCGGACCTGGTACTCGAGGTGACTCAATCCACACACCCTTCCATTCGCAAGAAGAAGAGTGGAAAAGACAAATCCTGCCGCACAATCTCGATAGATGTCGAAGAAGTCACGGCTGTCGTTACCCGGTCTGGGGCATAATCCCAACCTGTGGCTGATAACTCGACTGAAGATCATCAGCCAGCTACTGCTGACACTCCAGGACCTTCTCAACCTCCGACGACCGACAAGCCTAGGCCGAAGGAGACTCGCTTTGACAAATCCCTCCGAAAAGAGGCACCGCAGGGGCTGGAGAAGCCCTACAACTTCAACATCTTGGCGCAATTGGCCAATACACCAGCCAAATTGTCATTATACGAGCTCCTAAGACTCTCGAAGGATGTTCGTGCGGCTTTGAGCAATGCACTCCAGAATGCTGATGCCTATCTGGCTCAGGTCAACCTCACGGGAGAGAGCCCGCATGCAGATTTCCAAGACAGCGCTTGCATTGGAGCGATGCCCAACATTGTCTTCACTCTGCAGGATATGCTCATCAAAACCAACCTGCACGATCACCCGTTATATTACACTGGATACATCGGTGACGTAAAGGTGGATCGGATGCACATTGATCCTGGTTCTTCCATAAGCATCATCCCGAAGAGTCTGTTACATCATCTCTGAATTCCTATGCATCGCCTGACGCCAACAAGCACCGCCATCAGCGGTTTCAATTCGGACAGGAGCTACCCGATTGGGAAGATTCGCTTGAAGTGCCAAATTGGCGATCTTCACTCAGAAGTAACCAGTTACGTCATAGACACCGACACTTCCTACAACATCCTCTTGGGGCGCCCTTGGATACACGATTACATGATCGTGCCTTCCACGCTGCACCAATGCTTCAAGTATGACGACAAATACGGCTTCGTGAGGACAGAATTTATCGACATCGATCCCTTCAAAGGGGTCGAGTCCTACTACTCAGACTCTTGCTTATACGAAAAGTCGAAGAGGCACCTTGGTGAAGGAGATGTGCAAGCTCGTACCGAGACAACCACAGGATCAGAATAACCTCTGACGATCCACCTCCAAGCTCGCAAACCTGGCAAGTCTGCACCCCTTACAGCCACTCTACGTAAGGACGTAATTAGCCCCGCGGCACAAGAAGAGCAAATGATAATCCGGCTGCCAAGGTCCGGCCAAGCGCCCAGACCCACAATGGAGCCACTAACAATCAGGCTGCCTAGAGTCGGCCAACTACGAATGGAGAAGCTCAACCCCTCCGACAAGCCAATGACGATACGCCTTCCCAAGAAGAATCGTCACCGCGATGCAAGGTCTGGGGCTTCTAGCGAACCAACAACTCCCCGTCCAGCATCGAGTACCAAACTGGGGGTCCCTAGTTTGCCAACGAGTCCACGTTCTGCTCCACCGGCAGAACCCTTGACAATCAAGCTGCCCAGGTCATCCTCTCAGTCTTCATTTATACAGGGGGTGGCTAAAGAAGAACCGGAACTGGCCAAGTATGTGGCTGCCCACACTGATGTTCCCTCTGCAGATGATGTAATCCCGCTAGAAAAGATACCTTACTTCATCAATAAAGGGCTATCTTTGAACTACCTCGAGCTTAATAAGCTTTGTACAATATATGCTATGGAACACGGTATAGGCACTCACCTACACACACAGGTGATAAATGTGTACACTGCAAACCAGCTTACTCCAGTGGAAGACGCTTACCGCATAATCGAAGGAGGGGACCATCCAATCATCTTCGGTCGGAAGGACGACCCACAACCCTTCACCATAGAAGAGGTCGATCTTGAATCAGATGCCGGGAGACTGCCTCTGTATCTTTATAGCCCCCAATCCAAATACCTCATGCAAAAACAGGGGTATGATCTGGAGACTACGCCAGGCTTAAATCACGGCACTGGACGACGATTACCTTTAAAGCCACCAGTCCCGGCTGGCAAACCACGGGACTACTACAGCAAGACCCGATGTGGATTAGGGTATGTTACGCCCACAACGACCCCTGAAAGTTCAGATGAAGAATACGACTGGCATTCATATGCAACCGGGTCACCAACTTCTGATTCGGATACCAGCATCGGAGACGTATTTAGACAAGTCCTGCCAGTCGACATGGCATTCGTCGACGCTTATGAAGAAGATGAAGACATTCCTGAAATCCTCGAGTTAGAACCGTGGGCCCAATAGCTGGATGCACAATGGGAGAAGCGGTTTGAACAGAGAGAACCTCTTACTGAGGATGAGTTTATACAGGTCGACCTCGGCGATGAATCTTCTCCAAAACCAATCTTCGTCAGTAAAAGCCTGACAGACGAAGAGCGAGAGTCGCTACTGGAACTTGTCAAAGAATATATTGATGTGTTCGCCTGGAGCTATGAAGACATGCCGGGGTTAAATCCCGATATTGCTCTTCACAAACTCAACATTCGGCCAGATGCAAAGCCAGTCAAGCAATAACAACGACGATTCCGCCCAGGTATCATGGATGCAATCGAAGCCGAAGTCAACAAACTCATAGCCAGCGGCTTCATACACGAGAAGCAACATCCAGACTGGGTCACCAACATAGTACCGGTCCTCAAGAAGAACGGGAAGATTCGAATCTGCATCGACTTCCGCAACCTAAATGAGGTATGTCCCAAAGATGAATTCTCCCTCCCTATCACAGATATCATGATCGACAACACATGCGGCTTCGAACGCATGTCATTCATGGATGGTTTCTCGGGGTACAACCAAATCAAGATGTCTCCTGACGACGAAAAGCATACATCATTCCGAACACCGATTGGCACATACTGCTACACAGTCATGCCTTTCGGTTTAAAGAATCCTGGCTCCACATATCAAAGAGCAATGAACATCATCTTCAGGGATCACTTGCACAAGACTGTGGAGTGCTATGTTGATGACATCGCCGTCAAGAGTCGCTGTAAGGGAGACCATCTCCAGAATCTGAGGACGGTGTTCGACCTGATGCGAGCACACAACCTGAAGATGAATCCCACCAAATCCTTCTTGGGCGTATCCAGCGGAAAGTTCTTGGGTTTTATCATCACCACCCAAGGTATCCATGTAGGCCCTGAAAAGACAAAGGCAATCATGGAGATGGGTCCCCCGAGAAATCTCCGAGAACTCAGAGGCCTTCAAGAGAGGCTAGTTTACATTAGGAGGTTCATTTCCAACCTCTCCGGGCGTTGTCAACCATTCACCCATCTCATGAAGAAAGGCGTCTCATTCGTATGGGACGAAGAATGTCAGCGTGCCTTCGACAACATCAAAGAATATTTGTCGAACCATCCAGTCCTAGTGGCCCCGGTTGCTGGAAAACCATTCCTGCTCTATGCACTAGCAATGGAGCATTCCCTCGAAGCCCTGCTGGCACAAAAAAATGATGCAGGCCATGAACAAGCCATATATTACCTCAGTCGAATGATGATCCGCTGTGGAGAAGGAATGCCTTGCCCTGGTGTTCGCCATTCAAAAGACGCGGCACTATGTCACGGAACAAACCATACATGTGATCTCAAGGGTCAACCCTCTCAGGGTCCTCATGACTAACCCAGGGGCACTCAGCTCTCGCCTCGCTACGTGGGCAATATTACTGTCCCCCTACCATATGATCTTCGTACCACAAAAGGCTGTTAAAGGTCAAGCCCTGGCAGAATTTTTGGCAGCCCACCCAGGCTCGGAGTCGTCCAGAATATATGAAGGAATCCCAGATAAGGTCGCCGACTCGCATGCAACCTCTCACGATGATATCTGGCGAATATTCTTCGACGGTGCCTCAAGGACCGGACCTAAGGGCAACATCATCGTCGGAGTCGGGGTGGTGGTGGTTTCTCCTTCCGGATTGGTGATCAATCGCGCTTACTCCCTCACAGAACCCTGCTCTAACAATGTGGCCGAGTACAACGCTTTGGTCATTGGCCTCCAACTTGCAAGAGAGCTGGGGGTAGAATATCTTGAAGCATACGTCGATTCACAGTTAATCGTCAACCAGATCCGGGGTTCGTACGAGGTTCCTCATGAAGACATGATCCCTATCACCAAATAGCAATCAACATCATCTCGTCATTCGAGGGGTTCTTCATCGAACACATTCCCAGACTCTAAAATATCGAAGCCGATGCCTTAGCTGGCCTTGCCGCTTCCCTAGCGGTTCCGAACTATGCTCGCCAATCAGTAGATGTGATAGGCCATGAACTGGTCTGTCCCAAAAATAATGTTCAATTCGTAGCGAGTTATTCCGCTCAGACGACCGACGAAGTCCCAGACTGGAGACAACCATTCATTGACTTCGTAGTCTACGACGTTCTGCCGGAGGACCCAAAGGAAGTCACCTCTATCAGAAGGCGTTCTCTCAGATTCTTCTACGATACAGAGACGAAAATGCTGTATCGTCGATCCTACGATGGATTATTGCTTCGATGTCTGTCAAACGCAGAAGCCAAAGAAGCCGTACGCGAAGCTCATGACGGTGTTTGTGGGGCCCATCAGCCTGGCCCAAAATTGCAAGACCGTCTTCGCCCAATGGGCTACTATTGGCCCACGATGGTAGCGGATGCGATAGGCTATGCAAGAAAGTACAAAGCTTGCCAAGTCCACGCGGACTTCATCCACCAACCATCCAAATTTCTACATCCGACAGTGGCGTCCTGGCCATTCGAAGCATGGGGAATGGATATCATCTGTTCGATTACTCCACCCTCTTTTCGAGGACATCGCTTCATACTTGCCATCACAGATTACTTCTCCAAATGGGCGGAAGCTGTTCCGCTTGCAGAAGTTAAAACTTCAAACGTGATCAGCTTCCTCAAGCATCACGTCATCTATCGCTTTGGACTGCCCCGACGGATCATCCACGATAATGGTCCACAGTTTGCAAGCCACGCCTTCTATCGGTTCTGCGATAAGCACCGCATCCAGAATATTGCTTCGACGCCATACAATCCGACAGCGAATGGGTTGGCAGAAGCATTCAACAAAACCATCATCAAGTTACTCAAGAAGTTCGTGTCGTCCAATAAGCGTGACTGGAACGAGAAGCTTGGTGAATGCTTATGGGCGTACCGTACCACAGTCCGAACAACCACAGGGAACACACCATTCTCCCTGGTGTACGGGAGTGAGGCAGTTCTCCCATTGGAGACTCAAATACCCTCGCTCCATGTCGCCCTTACTTACCAATTGACGACGGACGATAACTACCATCGCCGACTACAAGAGTTGGAGGCCTTAGATGAAAAGCGCCTCTTGGCTCAGCAACGAATCGAGCTATACCAAGCATACATCTCCGGAGCCTTCAACAAGAAGGTTAAAATTAGAACATTCCAAGTGGGCGATCACGTTTTGGCAGTTCGGAGGCCGATGGTCATGACTCACAAAATTGCCGGCAAATTCTAGCCAAAATAGGAAGGTCCATTTATCATTGAGGCTGTATTCTCCAACGGTGCTTACCACCTCACAAAACAAAATAGAGACTTGCTCATGCTGCCCGTCAATGGCAAGTTCCTGAAGAAATATTATGTCTAAATGATATTCTCCAGATCATCGAGTTATGTACCCGCTGGTACCGCTGAACTCATATTCACAAAAATTTCAGATTATTGAGTTATGTACCTGCTGGTGTCGCTGAACTCACATACACAACACTCCAGATCATCGAGTTATGTACCCACTGGTGCCGCTGAACTCACACTTCCAAATTCTATATTATTTAGTCATGTACCCTCCAGTACCGCTGAACTCACATTCACAATATTCCAGATCGTCGAGTCATGTACTCTCCAGTACCGCTGAACTTATATTCATAATATTCTAGATCGTCGAGTCATGTACTCTTTCGTACCGATGAACTCACATTCGTCCAAATATCTCAGATTATCGAGTCATGTACCCGCTGGTGCCTCTGAACTCACATTTCGGTCACTCTTTCAAATAGTAAGTCATGTACGACTATACCTCCGAACTTATTTCTCTGAAAGAGCTCCTTCCTCATGATCCACTACCTGCACTCTTAGTGCACAAAAAAGGGTAACGGATCCACAAAATTTCCAAAACGACCACGTCGATGTTACCTCTGAGTCATTTTTACTTTCGCCAAAAACAAATCACCCCTCTATATAGAACTACCATGTCCTCATTACCTCTGAGTCATCCTATGTACCCCTTCATGGAGCCCACTCCTGCCATGTCCTCATTACCTCTGAGTGGGAAGGCTCCATCGAAGAAATCCTCATATTTGCCATGTCTACATTACCTATGAGTAAATATATTAGTTCTCCCTCGACTTATTATCTGTACCAAAAAAAACCCCCAGGGTACGCCAAGGATAATAGGTCCACAAATATCATCCGTTGAGTCCACTCCTACCATGTCCTCATTACCTCTGAGTAGGAAGACTCTACGGTAAAACCCTCATACTTGCCATGTCCTCATTACCTCTGAGTAAGTATGTTGGTTCCCTTTTCATCCTATTATCCATATCCTAAGCCAAGGTACGCCAAGGATAATAGGTCCACAAATATTCTCCATTGAGTCTACTCCTGCCATATCCTCATTACCTCTGAGTAGGAAGACTCCACGGTAAAACCCTCATACTTGCCGTGTCCTCATTACCTCTGAGTAAGTATGTTGGTTCCCTTTCATCCTATTATCCGTATCCTAAGTCAGGGTACGCCAAGGATAATAGGCCCACAAATGTCCTTTGCTAAGTTTCTTAGTACAGGTCCATCATTCCTTATCATGCCCCGGGAGCCCAGCTGCTCTATGGCATTCTCTCTCCCGATACCCGGAACGTCTATGATCACCTAACCGTGGAACTATTCTAGGTATCCCCAGTCAAACTTGTTATCCGTACCTAAAACCAAGGTATGCCAAAGGTAACAGGTCCACAAACAAGTCCCCCATTCGGGGCAAATGCCACCATAACACCACAAGCACAACAGGCAGTACAAATAAAGGATGGAATAAAGCGTGCTCTTTTATTTGGAAGGCAAAAAGTACTACATGTTCTAGGCATAATATCCCATTTAAAGAAAGAAAAAGAACGAAAAAAAGGAGAAAAAGTCCGTCTATGGTTCGGCATTGCATAATTCAAGAAGACGGGTCTTCACCATGGTGGTCTCCTGTTCAAGCTGCTGTTTAGCCGGGTGCTCCGCTTCCTGGGATAATCGCTCCGCATTATTCAAGTCAATGTGTGCCTGCCAGTTATCCTCCAACTTCTTCAGGGCAATTTCTAGATCAGTCGAAGCTCGATTCACTCTGTCAGCCTCCTGGATAATTAGCCCCCTTTCGGTACGGGGAACCTCAAGCTCAGACTCCAGGAAAGCTAACTTCCTCTGAAGCTCAAGGATCTGCTCCCGCGTGTTAATAATCCCATGGGAGGCGGTCGCTCCCCGAGCCGTAACATCTTCACTCTTGCGGCTCAACTCATCATAGCGATCAGACAGATCGCGGAGGTCCTTCAGCATGGCCGGCCTGGTTTTATCCCGAGCAGCCCTTATCTTCTCTACAGCAGCTGTGAGGAAACCGCGCTCCTGATCTATAGCAGCAGACAGTTCAGTCTGCCGTAGCACCTGAAGTTGGTCCACCAGCTGATCGGCCTCTAACAATTTCGCCTCCAGAAGTGCGGCTACCCCTGCCCCACCGAGAAGAGTCTTAAGGATATCAATATGACCCTGGGCACATTGTCGGGCCAAGACGAAAGAGGTCCCTCTTTCCACAGCAGCCACTATCCCCCTCTTCAGGTGACGATAAAAGCTGCTAACCATGTCCTGTAAAGCTTCGTCCAGAACCTCTGTAGAGGACGGCGGCAAAGGAAGCGTGGCCGGCAACGTCAAAGGAGACGCGCTAGAACTTGCCACCAAGGGGACAAATTTCGAGCGGAACGATGTACGGATAGCGGCTAACTCTTCCTCCGCCACTCGAAGAGCCTGTACACTTGGCAGGGCGGAGAGGTCGACTCTCGGAGCCGCATGAGCAGAAGAGAACGCAAGGACCATTGTCCCCTGCCCCGGCTGTCCCGCCACTTGACTTTCCGAACTCGAGACAGCGAAAGGCCCCTCAAGACAAGCCGGAAGGGGAGGAGGTACGCTCCTTTCTGCTAATGCCCCTTCGACAGAGCCTGTCTCAACAATGTCCATTATCGTCACTGGAGAGGCAGGACCTGTATGCCCAGAGGAACCATCAATCGACGTAACCCGAAGGATGTGATGATAGAGCAGATAAGCCTCCTCACTGTCACGACCCGCGCCCTAGAGTTAGGGCACGAGAACGTAACAACGCCCAGCCTACGCCGCAGTGTCGGCGGTAGAACGCTGTCCTAGGTCTCAATGCATCTAACAGTATAAGACTAAACAGTTTATACTCCCCGAATGGGGGTGATATAGCAGATACAGACTCAATCACATCTAAGGTAGAGCATGATAAGGATAGATAAAGCATGAAATCCAAAAGAGATACAGGAGGTAGAAGTCTAAGTGTCTAAGATACATAATCCCAGAAATACATCTCAAACTCAAATACAGATACAGTAATCCACAAAGTAAATACAACTCCAGACAAAATGAAATAACTATCTAAACAACCTCTACTGTGTCTCCTCTAGGCTAGCAGGCAACCTCCAAGCTATCTGTAAAATTTATCAACAGATCCAGTCAGGACTGGAGCGAGTACAGTACATCTCAACATATCATAGCAGGTCAGAAAATATAATCATGCAGTAAAGTAAGATACAGGTACTGAAAGAAAGCAGTATGTAAACAGAGAGAGAACTGTAATAGAAATATCTACTATACATAGAGAACTAGCAGTGACTAGTGAGTCAGAGTACAATATAGACATGTAAATGGCATAGGAGATTCTGATAAGACACTATGGAAGAGATTTGATAAGATACTACTTGGGTATTATTCACATGTCCATTTCTACTCCCCCGTACCCCCAATCAATACACAAGGTTCCGGCCAGGTTATGTTATATGATGCTATGTAACAGCCCCCGAAGGGTAGTAGACCCCGAAGGTGATAGACACCGAAGGTGATAGACCCCGAAGGAGATAGACCCCGAAGGTGATACGTAGTAGTCCCATAAATGGGATAAGGATTCTAGGAAGACTCTACGATCATAAGAGTATATGTCGTAAGTGATAAAAGAACCAATGAAGCATATGATACGCCATGTAAGTGAAACGCACAGAACATGTAATACCCGATGCTCCCTAAGGATAACATCTCAAGAAGGGATCCATATAGTACCAATCCGTGTGACCAACGTGACAGTACAAGTAAAGTAATCTACTGCAGGAAATAATTCTAAGCAGGATATGAAATGATCAGAGAATGTACTCGTCTCGATAACCTGAACAGCTGATAAGTATAGGGGGGTCCCACTGAAGCCACAGAGTCCTATTTAAAGCAACACATGTTACAAGGTGTTCAAGTTGTAATAAATGAATCTCTATAATCAATCTACATTATTCTAGGTTCTTCTAAGTCAAAACAACTCTAGGTCGACTCCGGTCAATAATCTAGTCAAACTAGGTCAAGTGTTGACTTACAGTTGACTTTGGGTCAACTGGTCAACTCTGGTCAAACAGGGTCAATTCTAGTCTAATATAAAGTGTACTTCGTTATTTGTACGTCGAAACTTACGACACGCAAATCGAGATAAGGAGATTATCGGTAAGGTTGATAATCTTATTATAGTGATCCACGTGTCCAACTTGTCAATTTCAGCGATGTGAGATCACTGGAATTGACTGAGCTCAGTTTCGTTGTACTAATTCCGAAATACGAACATTATAAGAATTAATTATTAATTAATTATAAAAAGGCTAAACTCAGAGAAACTATCAACAAACATTGTCGGACGATGAAATGAACATCGCCAACGTGTCCAGAATGGTCAAATTAGCTAGGATAGCCTATCCATCGGTCCAATTTGGACACAAGGGCAAAAAGGTAATTTCAGGTCAAAACGGTGTCCGTATCAGAGCCGTTTTGCACCGAAAAACGTGCAAGAAAATAAGTCTACAAAATATAACAAATTATATATCCACGAAACCAGAATGTCGATACGAACCCAACGGTATCTCCAGAATTGGATTCCGTTGACCCGATCTCAATTTGGCCCGTTGACCAGAACTTGGGATTCCGATTTGCACGGAAATGCGTGCCGGAGCCAAGGTTCTCAAAACTCAGCAAACTACCTGTCAATGAGTCCAGAATGATGATACGAACTCAACGGTATCTCCGAAATTGGATTCCAATGAGCCGATCTCAAAATGACCCGTTGACCCGGATATTGGTATCCGACTTGCACCGAAATGCGTGCCGGATCCAATGTCCACCAAAACCTAGCAAATTATATGTCAACAAGTCCAGAATGACGATACGAACTCAACGGTATATCCGGAATTGGATTCCGATGAGCCGACGTCAAAAAGTTCCGTTGACCCAAAAAGTGGGATCCGCTTTGTACCGAAATGCGTGCCCGGGCCCACGTTCTCTAAATCTAACAAATTTTATATGAAAACATGCCAGAACGATGCCACAAGTCTAATGGTGGTGTCAGAAATGAAATCTGGAGTCCTGTGTTCAAAAATAGAATTTTACAAGTTGGAAATTACGAATTCGGACGGCCAACTTTGGCGTCGAATTCAACCAATCAAACAAGCTCACAATGAAACGAAACTGGAGGGGTAGTAAGAGGGTTATACCAGCTTCGCACCAGAACTAGTAGCACGCCAAACGGAGCTGCGGTGGAGTAGATACAAGCTGACGAAGTTGGCCCCGCGAAACAGTCCAAATTTAATATAATTTAAACGGTCAACTTGGTGGCCGGTTTTGATGTATCAAACGATAAAATTAACGGATGAAAATTGACAGGAATGAAGGTGGATATATCGAGATTACGACGGAGCGAAGAAATTGCCGATCCAACGGTCGGATCTTCAGAAAAACGTGCGCAAAGTTGCTGTGACGGAACGCCAAAAATGAACTCGATCCCGCGCGCGTCACGACGGGACGTCGTCCAAAACGCACGAATCGCCTCGACGGCGCATCCCGGAGGACGGTGGCCGTCAGGGGAAGACTCACCGGAGTGGGGCGCACCCACAGCGAGCCATGGCGGCCCACGCGGCGGCGCGGCAGCGCACGACGGCGGCCCGTACGTGCACGCGTGTGTGCGCCTGCAAGTGCGTGCAGCTGCTGCTGCGGTCGTGCTCGGCCAGGGCCGGCGACGACGGAGGGCTGCGCTGTCGAGCCTGGCCCAGCGAGGCCAGGGGCGGCGCGGTCTGGACGGAGGATGGAGGTGGTGATGGCTGATATGGTGGTGGTGGCGGTTTTGAGTTATGGAGGTGGTGAAGTGGTGTTCTAATGAAGAGGAGGAGGAAGAAGGAGTTGTTGCGGTGGCCGACGGCCAGGCTGGCCGGGGGTGGTGGCTCGGCCATGGCCAGAGGGGAGGTGTCGGGTTTGTTGAAGGAGCTGCTGTAGTATTGTTGGAGTTGTTGTTGTAGTTTGGAAAAAAATAGTGAAAGAGAGAGAGAGATGAAGTAATGAGAGGGAAGAGAGAGAAAAGTGTACTCTCCTTAAAGTTAGGGCCGGCTACTATAGGGGGTATGGGGAAAAATTGTTGGCTGCTATGGGAAGAATTAATGGTTGGGATTAATGAGGAGAATCAAAGGCTAGGATTTTAAATGGAGAAATAGGTTATTCCAAAAGGAATTTAAATCAATAGAAAATTCCCATTAAATATTAAAAATAGGAAAAAATAAGCACTTGATATTTTTGGGCAAGAATTATGAGGGTGTCATGATGGAGGGCAACACAAGGCTGGATTGGACTCGGTGGAGCCGGATTGGGTCAAAATCGGACATTGTGCAAAAATCGAATTAAAAATAGACGTTGATGATCATGAGTGAATAAGTAGCACATGGGGATTCCAATAAATGGGACACAAGTGGCGGACGGATAGTAGGCTCAAAATGGGCCATGTCCATAGTTGGGGCTGACAGGTTTTGGTCGACAGGGAAGCCACAAATCAAGTTGGAAAATGAATGTGACGCCGTGGAGTGAAATAAAATCGGGTCACGCGTCAGGAAAGTTGTGCGAAGCAAATGGAGCACAAAATGACGTGAATGAGTGGGAAACGAAGGTCATGGGTAAAGAGCGTCTCGAGTAGATCATCAATGAGGAGTTGGTTTTAAGAAATTAGCTGGTCTTGCGCTCCAAAACTAAAAGTCACGGTAACGTGCTAATAATGATCAAGGAAAAGAGTGGAAAAATAAATAATAATCAAATGGTCTAAATCGACCCGAAGTTCAGCGAAGCAAAAAGAGCACAAGGGAACAAGTTTGGATGGGACACTATATACCATCATGAAGGAAATCCTGTCCACTCTAAAACCCATGAAAAAGATTTCCAGAGTTGAACATCCCTGATACTCCAAATATCAATGGCACGGGAAAGCACACTTAAGGAAAAATAACATATTAAATTATTTATTGAAACCAATCAATCAGAAAATTAAAAAAAAAAATCAACCCGAAATCCAGGGTGCTCACATCCTACCCACCTTATAAAAATTTCGTCCTCGAAATTAAAATGTCCCTACTCCCTCTAGGTCAAACTCCCACAATCAAAGTCCCAGAACTTAAATAAAACATACCATCAAAAGACAACGTCCAGGGTTATGGCATACGGTGGTAGTGAAAGTCTCATCTAGGTATACTAGTGATACTAACCAAGGCGGTCATCGGGTATCAAAACACACAAGCAATCCAGAGTGCTAAACTTAGAAAAGATATAGAAATAACAAATCATCAAAACGGTAAGGCGGTCTACCATCCTATATAAAAACTGGTACTCATCAAAAATGATTAAAGAAAGGTAACTACCAATCATCTAAAAGGGGTACCATCCCAAGAAAATCAAAATCACCAGTTTAATTAATGAAAGTCGATTACATTGAAATCCAATCACAATATATAATATAGAGAGCATTAGAGAGGAAAAGCTAACATTAAGTGTATGGGGACATGTTCATATGGTTAGATAGTAGGCGTGTGTGTACGTGAACATACATGAAAGTGTATATGAGGATTTGGATTTCAAAACAACGGCTATCAAGTTACACTAATCATGGCATATTGGTTAAACAATCTACAATACACAATACGCAACTTATTTAATCATAACATGCATAGCTAACCATATATATATATATAAAGGTAGAGACTTAGTTATGTATTTATATATATTATAACATGTATGCTAAGCTCTATATACATCTATCTAGATATACAATCATAACATAGAGGGGAAGGGTTTGGTTACATGACAGTATATACTATGTTAGAGTGTGTATGTGTGTCCATGTACAGGGTTAGCTTAGTATTAAAAGGTTAAACCTAGTTTTAGTTCAGCATTCACATAAAAAATATCTGAAAATAAGCTAACATTTAACCAGTATAATATTAACATAATGTAATTTCAAAATTTAGGAGTTTGAAACATCACAACTAATTTCAATGCTCCCAATACATCCTAGCATAATAGAAATGAAACCCTAACATACTATCAATACATTTATCTACGCATACAGTTCAATATTACATGTTAAATCTGAATTTGAACTAAATATTTGAATCAATGTAAAAATGTTAACATGTAACTAGTTTTCAAGATTTTGGAGAAATTTGAACATTAAAAACCAACTCAATGTTTATCACAAACTAACATGTAAGAATATGAAACCTAAATTTATATTCCTACTTACAACAATGTACACAGCTCTAAATATTTCATAAAAATAGAACAGCAATTTGAACTAACATTTGGAATTCAACATTAAGGGTTAATATGCATGCAGTCTCAGATTTGATAAATTTAAACACAAATTTTCAACCAAAATTCTTTTGAATTGAAACCCTACGTATAACATACATGTGCAGTGATGTAAACCTAAATAATAACATGAAATCTATATTACGAATTTAAACATGAAAAAGCAGAGAACCAGAAATATTGGTTATGAAAATTTGGACATCAACAACATATCAATATGTATCTAGATATGTGGAAAAATCAAGTGTAGCATGCATACGTGTTAGGCAAAGTGTCTGTTATATATATATATATATATATATATATATATATATATATATATATATATATATATTCATATACATATTTTCATGTTCCAATATAAAAATTTATTCTACGTTAAGACTAACATTTAGATCTCTACCAAGATTGCAAGCAGGTGATTGACGTAATCAATACAGCTTTATTATCATTATTATTTAATACAAGGATAATAGCAAGAAAGAAATAACGCTAAAATCTGTTCTGCTTATCTGTTTAAAGAAGGAACGATTTTGAAATCCAGAGCTAAAATATCAAATTCAAGATAAAGTCTAACAAAATCATCGATTCATTGTATTATGAAAAACTCATAGCAAGAAATTTCACAAGGTTTATAAAACCAACTAAACTTACTCCTGAGTTAAATAATAGGAAACTAGACAAAACAACAAATAATAATTCCTTTTTTTGAATGACTTAACAAAAGTAGAGAAAACATGTTCAAAAATATTTAAGGTGCAATCTGATAATCATATGCGTCTATCCCAAATCATGGTACTCTAAATCCTCGTCATACTAGTAAGGAAGGCTACGATAATCACAGAGCCTTTGACTTATGCACATATCTCTAGAATCATGGTATTTAACATTTTTGCGGTGCCGCTAGCTTGGCTGCGAAAACCTTAAATTCCCACACCCGAGAAATATATCCAGAGTCAGACTATATGTCCTCACCATACTGGCTAATGTGACTATAGAAGACTAGATTCCATAACATAGATGACCTAGCCCATATAATTTCATCTTGCCAAAAATTAAATTAATCAATAATGAATACTCAAAAATCAAATCAAATTTATTAACGAACATCAAAATTCAAAAATGAACAAAATCCATCAAAATACAAACTCGAATGCAACAGCTATCATCAAAATTCAAAATTCGACAATCATCCATCAAAATTAATAAATACAAACTCAAATTCAACAATAATCCATTAAAATCAAATTTAACAACAAAAAGTAAAAATGAATCAAATCAAGGGAAAAAGAGAGTTTTCAAATCGAAGTTAAATAAGATTCTCCAGGGTCGTCCCAGGAATCTCTCAAGCGTTCCTAACTGTGATTGAGTATATTCAAAAATATATCCTATTTCTAGTGCAGGCTGTAGTGGTACTCAAGTTTGAATACCACTACACTTTTAGTCTCGACCTGCATGGGCCACCACTAAAAACGTGTCACGACCCGCGCACTAGAGTTAGGGCACGAGAATGTAATAACGCCCAGCCTACGCCGCAGTGTCGGTGGTAGAACGCTGTCCTAGGTCTCAATGCATCTAACAGTATAAGACTAAACAGTTTATACTTCCCGAATGGGGGTGACATAGCAGATACAGACTCAATCACATCTAAGGTAGAGCATGATAAGGATAGATAAAACATGACATCCAAAAGAGATACAGGAGATAGAAGTCTAAGTGTCTAAGATACATAATCCCAGAAATATATCTCAAACTCAAATACAGATACAGTAATCCACAAAGTAAATACAACTCCAGACAAAATGAAATAACTATCTAAATAACCTCTACTGTGTCTCTTCTAGGCTAGCAGGCAACCTCCAAGCTATCTGTAAAATTTATCAACAGGTCCAGTCAGGACTGGAGCGAGTACAGTACATCTCAACATATCATAGCAGGTTAGAAAATATAATCATGCAGTAAAGTAAGATACAGGTACTGAAAGAAAGCAGTATGTAAATAGAGAGAGAACTGCAATAGAAATATCTACTATACATAGAGAACTAGCAGTGACTAGTGAGTCAGAGTACAATATAGACATGTAAATGGCATAGGAGATTCTGATAAGATACTATGGAAGAGATTCTGATAAGATACTACTTGGGTATTATTCACATGTCTATTTCTACTCCCCCGTACCCCCAATAAATACACAAGGATCCAGCCAGGTTATGTTATATGATGCTATGTAACAGCCCCCGAAGGGTAGTAGACCCCGAAGGTGATAGACCCCGAAGGTGATATATGGTAGTCCCATAAATGGGATAAGGATTCTAGGAAGACTCTACGATCATAAGAGTATATGTCGTAAGTGATCAAAGAACCAATAAAGCATATGATACGCCATGTAAGTGAAACGCACAGAACATGTAATACCCGATGCTCCCTAAGGATAACATCTCAAGAAGGGATCCATATAGTACCAATCCGTGTGACCAACGTGACAGTACAAGTAAAGTAATCTACTGCAGGAAATAATTCTAAGCAGGATATGAAATGATCAGAGAATGTACTCGTCTCGATAACCTGAACAGCTGATAAGTATAGGGGGGTCCCACTGAAGCCACAGAGTCCTATATAAAGCAATACAGGTTACAAGGTGTTCAAGTTGTAATAAATGAATCTCTATAATCAATCTACATTATTCTAGGTTCTTCTAAGTCAAAACAACTCTAGGTCGACTCCGGTCAATAATCTAGTCAAACTAGGTCAAGTGTTGACTTACAGTTGACTTTGGGTCAACTGGTCAACTCTGGTCAAACAGGGTCAATTCTAGTCTAATATAAAGTGTACTTCGTTATTTGTACGTCGAAACTTACGACACGCAAATTGAGATAAGGAGATTATCGGTAAGGTTGATAATCTTATTATAGTGATACACGTGTCCAACTTGTCAATTTCAGCGATGTGAGATCACTGGAATTGACTGAGCTCAGTTTCGTTGTACTAACTCCGAAATACGAACATTATAAGAATTAATTATTAATTAATTATAAAAAGGCTAAACTCAGAGAAACTATCAACAAACATTGTCGGACGATGAAATGAACATCGCCAACGTGTCCAGAATGGTCAAATTAGCTAGGATAGCCTACCCATCGGTCCAATTTGGATACAAGGACAAAAAGGTAATTTCGGGTCAAAACGGTGTCCGTATCGGAGCCGTTTTGCACCGAAAATCGTGCAAGAAAACAAGTCTACAAAATATAATAAATTATATGTCCATGAAACCATAATGTCGATACGAACCCAACGGCATCTCCAGAATTGGATTTCGTTGACCCGATCTCAATTTGGCCCGTTGACCAGAACTTGGGATTCCGATTTGCACGGAAATGCGTGGCGGAGCCAAGGTTCTCAAAACTCAGCAAACTACCTGTCAACGAGTCCAGAATGATGATACGAACTCAACGGTATCTCCGAAATTGGATTCCGATGAGCCGATCTCAAAATGACCCGTTGACCCGGATATTGGTATCCGACTTGCACCGAAATGCGTGTCGGATCCAATGTCCACCAAAACCTAGCAAATTATATGTCAACGAGTCCAGAATGACGATACGAACTCAACGGTATATCCGGAATTGGATTCCGATGAGCTGACGTCAAAAAGTCCCGTTGACCCAAAAAGTGGGACCCGCTTTGCACCGAAATGCGTGCTCGGGCCCACGTTCTCCAAATCTAACAAATTTTATATGAAAACATGCCAGAACGACGTCACAAGTCTAATGGTGGTGTCAGAAATGAAATCTGGAGTCCCGTGTTCAAAAATGGAATTTTACAAGTTGGAAATTACGAATTCGGACGGCCAACTTTGGCGTCGAATTCAACCAATCAAACAAGCTCACAATGAAACGAAACTGGAGGGGTAGTAAGATGGTTATACCAGCTTCGTACCGAAACTGGTAGCACGCCAAACGGAGCTACGGTGGAGTAGATAAAAGCTGACGAAGTTGGCCCCGCGAAACTGTCCAAATTTGATACAATTTAAACGGTCAACTTGGTGCCGGTTTTGATGTATCAAACGATAAAATTAACGGATGAAAATTGACAGGGATGAAGGTGGATATACTGAGATTGCGACGGAGCGAAGAAATCGCCGATCCAAAGGTCGAATCTCCGGGAAAATGCACGCGAAGTCGCTACGACGGAACGCCAAAGATGAACTCGATCCCGCGCGCGTCACGACGGGACGTCATCCAAAACGCACGAATCACCTCGACGACGCATCCCGGAGGACGGTGGCCGTCAGGGAAGACTCGCCGGAGTGGGGCGCACCCACAGCGAGCCACGGTGGCCCACGCGGTGGCGCGGCGGCGCACGACGTCGGCCTGCACGCGCGCGCGTGTGCGCGCTTGCAAGTGCGTGCAGCTGCTGCTGCGGTCGTGCTCGGCCAGGGCCGACGACGGCGGAGGGCTGTACTGTCGAGCCTGGCCCGACGAGGCTAGGGGCAGTGCGGTGTGGACGGAGGGTGGAGGTGGTGATGGCTGATATGGTGGTGGTGGCGGTTTTGAGTTATGGAGGTGGTGAAGTGGTGTTCTAATGAAGAGGAGGAGGAAGAAGGAGGAGGAAGAAGGAGTTGCTGCGGTGGCCGACAACCAGGCTAGCCGGGGGTGATGGCTCGGCCATGGCCAGAGGGGAGGTGTCGGGTTTGTTGAAGGAGCTACTGTAGTATTGTTGGAGTTGTTGTTGTAGTTTGGAAAAAAATAGTGAAAGAGAGAGAGAGATGAAGTAATGAGAGGGAAGAGAGAGAAAAGTGTACTCTCCTTAAAGTTAGGGCCGGCTATTATAGGGGGTATGGGGAAAAATTGTTGGCTGCTATGGGGAGAATTTAATGGTTGGGATTAATGAGGAGAATCAAAGGCTAGGATTTTAAATGGAGAAATAGGTTATTCCAAAAGGAATTTAAATCAATAGAAAATTCCCATTAAATATTAAAAATAGGGAAAAATAAGCACTTGATATTTTTGGGCAAGAATTATGAGGGTGTCATGATGGAGGGTAACACAAGGCTGGACTGGACTCGGTGGAGCCGGATTGGGTCAAAACCGGACATTGTGCAAAAATCGAATTAAAAATAGACGTTGATGATCATGAGTGAATAAGTAGCACATGGAGATTCCAATAAATGGGACACAAGTGGCGGACGGATAGTAGGCTCAAAGTGGGCTATGTCCATAGTTGGGGCTGACAGGTTTTGGTCGACAGGGGACCCACAAATCAAGTTGGAAGATGAATGTGACGCCGTGGAGTGAAATAAAATCGGGTCACGCGTCAGGAAAGTTGTACGAAGCAAATGGAGCACAAAATGACGTGAATGAGTGGAAAACGAAGGTCATGGGTGAAGAGCGTCTCGAGTAGATCATCAATGAGGAGTTGGTTTCAAGAAATTAGCTGGTCTTGCGCTCCAAAACTAAAAGTCACGGTAACGTGCTAATAATGATCAAGGAAAAGAGTGGAAAAATAAATAATAATCATATGGTCTAAATCGACCCGAAGTTCAGCGAAGCAAAAAGGGCACAAGGGAACAAGTTTGGATGGGACACTATATACCATCATGAAGGTAATCCTGTCCATTTCAAAACCCATGAAGAAGATTTCCAGAGTTGAACATCCCTGATACTCCAAATATCAATGGCACGGAAAAGTACACTTAAGGAAAAATAACAGATTAAATTATTTATTGAAACCAATCAATCAGAAAATTAAAAAAAAAAAATCAACCCGAAATCCAGGGTGCTCACACTCACAAGTTAAAATTCGGCTTATCTTACCAGGGGAGGAGCATGGAGGCTGTAACTACCTCGCAGTTGACGTGGTCTCCTCACCCGCAACCTCCAGGATAAATTCTGCTGGCTCTTCTGTCCCAGCCACCCCGGAGGGAGGTACGACTCGATCAGCGTCATCTTGATAAAATTCAGTAATTTCAAGGACAGGTCCATTGGAACCCCCGTCATCTTGAGTCATGACCTCGGCAACTTGAGATTCCTCTTCTTCTGACACCTACGGGAGGGAAAAAAATGATTAAAGATCAAAACTGGAAGAAACGAAGAACTGAATAAAAATAGTAGTAATTCGTTTTACCTCCGAAGCGGGGTCGACATCCTCGCTTCTCTTCCTTATAGTTAGCCTGCGACGTCTGGTCGCAGCCAACTTTCGAGAGTGAGGAATACCGCCAACAGGGGAGATCTGTCTGCTACGCTTCCGTACAGAACCAGGTGTACAGGTGGCTGATCCGCCCTAACATCTTTCACCGGGAAGGAAGAGTCATCGGCATCACGCTCCTCGTCCTCATCATCCGTAGTGGTGGAGTCTGAGTATGGCACTTCGACTCTATTCTTCTTCTTCTTTCTCGTTTTGGCCCCTTGGGGCCTCTCATCCAAGCCAGTACCAACGATAAAACTGGTATCCGGGCTAAAACCAATGGGAAGCTTGTTCGCCATTACATGGTACAAGGCCGCCATGTACAAAATCTCTACCGATGCCTCAATGGCAGGAACCGAGAAAGTGGCACGGGTATGGAAGGTATCATAGTAATGCCAGGCCCTGATGCTGTCAAGGAGGCTACCTTCAAAACCCAGACAACACCTAGGACTATCCAAAAAAAGTTGGTTGTACCCAAACTGACGAGCAAACCTGCTGTGTAGGTAAGGTTCCAGGAAGACGGCATTACGATTGCGGTATACCAGGTGGACGGGGCGGATGTTACGCAACCACAAGAGCATCTGGCCGTCTAGAAGTTGAGGAGGACCAATACCGTCGAGATGAACGCCCGCTATTTCCTCAGTAGTAAAACGAGGGACGGATACGAAAAAGTTGTACCTATCTGCTCTCTCCAGTGCCGTCCGGCAGGCGCGCATGGTATCATACTCCCAAGGCTCATTACGATAACGGAAGATAAAAGCATCATCAGCAATCACGCCGTCTTCAGAACCCGGTCTCATCAAAGGCCGGTAGTGCATTAATAGCCACCCCATCAGATAATGATAGGGCAGCTCAGTCCTTTCAAAGTCTTTTGTCACCTCGTGGGCGATCACCTTGGACGTAAAAGTACGGAGGCCACGGTGTATGCTGCACACCATGGCCGGGAGAAGAGATAGTTTCACTCTAAAAACTAGCTTCACAGCAGGGAGAATAAAATTATGACTGATCCTTTCAATAGAACCAACTCTTGAGACGACGCAATTCCGCAGCCATACCATCAAAAATCCTGCTAGGAGCGCCTTCTCTGACAGCTCTTGGGTATCCTGATAAAAATAACCAAAAGAGTCGGTCTTACTTCTAAATCTGTCGCTGGTAGAAGCCACCCTCTTTGTTGACAACATCAAAGCCTGAACCGCCTCCCGGGATTGAGGACTTCGGGAAGTAACTCGGCCTGAGGCTTCCATCGGAAAGAGATAGCTTACCCAGTCCTTAGTATGAGGAGCATTCCCTTCCGAGCTACTTTCCTTCTTGGCTATCTGCTGGCACATACTATAGCGGTACAGTATCTCCTGATAAGTTGCCACGAATCCCGGATATCGTTCTTCCAGGTCTTCGAACTCCTCATTCGTAGGAGTGTATGCTTCAAAAGCTTCATCCCCCCAAGGAAGTTTGGAAATCGCATGCATCTCATGGAGTGCAAGCACCATTTCCCCTACAGGAGTATAGAAGGTTCCCGTACGGCAGTTGTACATCTCCAACAAAGCCATGAATAACTTTTTGTTTACAGGTAAGCCGTGGCTGGTGCCCCGAATATAATGATAAAGACCAATCTCACGCAGAAAAGTCTCATACTTTTACGAGATCTACATAGACAGATTGATCCATGAGGGGATGGGGTATATCCAACTTGGGAGTGCCAACCGGCCGATTGGATAGGAGCCTTTCTGAGCAAGTTGGTTCAGGAAAGTATCGGCTGAAGAAAACGTGAAATTGGGACCCGGCACATTCAAGAAAGCACCCGGGGCCAATCCTATTACATAACGGCTGGCATGCACCTTGCCCACACACACTGACTTCATGCTGTTATTGTAATGGATGTCGCCCACAAACATCCCATTCCGGGTAGGAGTCAAAGACTCTTCCATCTTCCTGTCCAGCGGAAACATATTGAACCAAGATAGTGGGAAGTGACGCTCCATTTGAGGGATGCGGATCGCAATCCCGTTAGAGATGAAGCTCCAGTTCTCCGATATATCCAGAACTTGACTGTTCTTCACAGTCAAAGCGTCTCCAAAGAAGAATACAGGTTTCAGGTATTCTCCTTTCAATTTTTCCGAATTCATCATAGCACATAGGAAGTGGAAGGGTTGGTTCTTGAGAGCATTTATCCTCGTCAAAGGCTCGTCACTAGGAAGCTGGTCCACCACGTACCGAACTATCTGATTGTACCTATAGCCCATAGCGGCCTGACCATGACCCACTAGAGGTTCCTCCAAAGCGTTAACTGGGAAATACACTGAAAAAATAAGACAAAAGAAAATAAGTCAAACATATGGACAAAGAGAACTGATGGGTGTCTTCGAGCTTATGCTGCTCCAACTTAATGGAGCCTCATGCGGCTCAACTCAGGAAAACACTTATGCGGCTCCGTTCAGCAAAGGTTCATGCGGCAGTGCTCTTATATGGCTCTTCGAGTTCGGATAAGTTCACGCTGACAAACAAATTCGTACGAGTCTATGCGGTCAGCGCAGCCTATATGGCTTCGTTGACGAAGTGCGTATGCGGCCACAGCGACGATTCTCATACGGCTCGCAGCTTGACCATGAGATGTACATGCAGCACGCATGAAGATGAAGGCTTGCGCATAAAATATACGACATAGCCATGACAGTTAGGGTTCCAAATTCACGCAAAAGTCTTTACCATCGATAGCGGAGTGGACGTCGGGGTGGACTACGGGTACGTCAGCTGGCGGAGGAGCTGCCAGATTCGTTGCCGCAGAAACAGCTTTCTTACCCTTTGCCGCCGATGAAGACGCTTCCTTCTTCGCCGCAACAGTCTTCTTGGGAGCCATTACTATGATCAGAGAAGGAGAACGATGACAAGAGAGCTAGGGCAATAGCAGAAAGTAAAAAAAAGTCTTTTCCAAACACCCTGCTATTTATAGGCAGAACCCCAATGGACCGACGCATCGATTCATGTGCAGAATAACCGACTCTTCGGTTATCAAGGCGATCTGATTATTTAAGGCTAAACTCTTGGGATCCTGCCCCAAAAAGCGGCCTTGAATCTGACAGCAAATCAAGGGTAATCAATGCAAAATATTTGCACGCATGGCATGAAGATGTGGCAAGACGCCCATGCGGCTTAGATGGACATGCGGTTGGAACGACCATGCGGCTCAGATGGCCATACGGCTGAGGGGGGCTATGCGGCTGAGACATCCATGCGGCCAGAACATCTTATGCGGCCAGAGGAGTTTATACATAGCCATGCTTCTTATTCAAAGTATTTCAATTTTGTAAATTGAAAACTTTGAAGGGGGTCTTGTAGAAGCATGGAAAAGAATAAAAAAAGGTTCATGCGGCCAAGGATCCCTATGCGGCTCAGGGATCCATGCGGTTCAAGCATCTATACGGCTCGAATAACTCCATACGGCCCAGAGAGGAGCCACGTGGCCTTCAACAGCTTCTTTCCTTCGTCTTTTGCTGCATTTCATGCCCTGACGGCTGATAACTCTGACGAAATGACAGCTCTGACAAAAAGGGGCAATAATGACTGACGTAATGGCACATCCCTAGGGAAGAGAAGAAAATCTTCTCACAGTTGGCAGAATCTATCTAATCCCGAGGCATGCGGCTACTACATTTATGCGGTCGCCCATCAGCATGTGGTTGCATCCTTTATGCGGCCAACCATCAGCATGCGGCTGCATCCCTTATGCGGCCGACCATCAGCATGCGGTTGTATCCTTTATGCGGCCAACCATCAGCATGCAGCTGCATCCCTTATGCGGCCGACAATCAGCTTGCGACTGCATCCCTTATGCGGCCGCCTATCAGCATGCGGCTGTCCACTCCCATGCGGCTGTCCATCTTCATGCGGCTGTTCATCCCCATGTGGTTGCTCATCTTCATACGACCATTTAGCCTCATGCGGCCCACTCATCTGCGGCTCTACCAAGATGATTGAGACATGTGGCAGTCTTATCTTTCTGGGATTATGGGTGTTAACAAATCCTAATCAGATTTATTGCAATAAATGCCCAGATCAAATCAAATCAAGCAAATTAGACACATGACATGCCATTACAAGTCGCGAATATTCATGGCAATCAGTATTTATTGTCCATAGAGATTTAATACAATCACATTAATTGCTTAAATATATCATATGCAAGATGGACGGTCCAGATTAACTAACTCTCAGGCCGTCGACTTTTGGATGGGCAATCATTGCAAAACCCTAATGATGCCCCCTACTCTTATAAATAGCAAGTTGCCATTCCCTTGCAAAAAGAGGAAGACACGCAGAGAGGACAGACACACATAGAGAGAGAGACCCCCGGCTCAGATCCAGAGAGAATAAAGAGGGCATTTCTTCATCAACGCCAAGTACTTCTTCTCCAGAGCCAAGGCTACACCCGATCGTCCAAGGAGTAAGGCAGAGCTGCCGTAGCTTTCTCGAGCCTCTATCGTCACCCCCCAGAATCTAAAATAAATAATTATACTAGATTGTTGTACCTAGGTTTTCGTCCCTAGGCTTTCTTTGTAAAAGCGAGTTTGTATTGTGAGTCTACGTTCAGTCCTCCGATAATTGTTCTGTTCTTTTACAATCAATAGAAAATAGCAGTAGCGTCATAGTGACGTTCTCACCCAGTCAGTACAGACAGCCTTAGAGAGGGGTGGAGCTCAGGTCTATAATTCTGCGAACAGTTTCAGACGTCTTCATCCCCCGTACTTCTATGGTACAGAGGATGCGATTACGTTCGATGCTTGGCTTCAGGATACTGAGGCCATTCTGGTGGCAGTAGGGATTCCTGCTAGGGAGCGTGTGGCAGTTGTCAGGTTGCAGCTCTTGGATTTGGCCCATGACTGGTAGGCGGCTCATGAGGTGTCTCTAATGGCACCGATAGCTTGGGCAGATTTTAGTAAAAGGTTTCAGAGTCGCTATTTTGATACAGTATCGCATTATGATCTGCAGCAGAGGTTCATTGGTCTTCGATAGCTGAGTAGGACCGTCGATGGCTATGCAGCAGAATTCAGCAGACTCAGCCGGTTTGCCCCTTCCTTGGTGGAGATCGAGTTGGACCGGGCGAGGAGGTTCCAACAGGGATATCATCTGGAGATCATTCTGGCAGTTGAGCAGCATGAGTTCCAGACTTTTGATGCAGTGATGAGGGCGGCGAGGAGACATGAGTACACCTCGCAGAGGATCGTTGATAGAGTCGGAGGCCAAAAGAGGTCTCATGTTCAGAGGGGATCTTTGCCCCAGTCGTCAGCACCAGCACCATCAGTCAGGACATTGGAGAATGGATATGGATCACCTAGAGGAGAAGTTCCAGCATCTTCCTTTCAACAGTCATCTCAGTCATATCCTCAGCAGCAGATATCGTCTTCATCTATTGGATGTTCCCATTGCGGGAAGTCTGGGCTCGTACTTTCTGAGTGTCATAGGGCACATGGGTTGTGCTTGGTTTGTGGAGCTTCGGACCATATGATGAGATCTTGTCCACGGAGGGCTAGTTTTTCTTTAGTACATCCAGCTTCACCGGCTACCCCGACAGTCCAGTAGTGTATGGCTCAGGTACCGGTTCAGCAGCAGTGGGTCAGAGCAGCAATTCCGAGATGTGGGCAGGCAGAGTTTGGTATGTTAGAGCAGGTTTTGGCCGAGGGCAGTCATATTGTAGGTATTGTCCTATTCTTCTTCCACTCTTATTTATCTTTTGGGTTACACATATTTGGCGAGTTTTTCGTCTCACTCTTCTGTCATCGTATCTTGAGATATATGATATTTATCATATGTCTCGACTACGAAGATACATCCTGGATAGAGTTATGTCTTGGATTAAGTTATTGGTACCGGCTTATTTTGAGAATTGACTTTTATCTAAGTTGTGGAGTCAGCGTACGCCTACTCCTACTCAACTGACTCAGGAGACATATTTATTCGTATGCCTCCATCCCTTCTTGATTGTGGTCGTGTTATTGCTTACGCATTTACTTATATTACTGTTGTCTTTATCTTACCAACATGCCATATTTTGTTTTGATTGTCTTGATTTTTTAGCTCTTTGGTTTGGTTTTCATGCTTGACTAGATTTAGGAAATTTCGAGGATAGAATTTATTTTTAAGTTGTGGAGAGTTGTGAGACTCGTCTCACAGTATCGGTATTTATATACGGATACGTAATTTGTAGTATATTTTGTATTTTCTTGGTTTTCGTAATGCTTCAAAATTTATCCTAACTTATAGATTTTCTTCTTGGCCTGCATACCGCCAGTATACCGGTGTATACCGACGGCATACCGTCCAGACAGATTTTCCACATTTTAGATATTTTCGATTTCAGATATTTCATGAATAGTATTTCCGATATTTTTGTGAATAGTGTTTTAGAAATTTTGATAAATAGTATTCAGATATTTTTGTGAATAGTATAGATGCACCCTATTACCCATTGGATATTTGGTTTGTTTGGATGGTTAGGATTGACTTAGATCTTCACACGGATCACCATCCAACGGTTAAGATTAATTTCCCCTTCTATATATACCATTTTACTTTCTCTCTCCTCTCTCTTTTCATTCTCTTCACTCTCTCTTCATTTCTTCTTCCCTTCTCTCCCTCTTGAAGCTTGCCAAGAGCTTAGCCTTGAGGCCTTGGGTGTGGTGTCTAACCCCCATAGGAGGAGGAGTAGAAGATTAGGCTTGGAGCTTAACCTAGGCAAGTACATCTTGCCAAATCTTGAACAAAAATGTTTTTGTTGTCATTTTATTTTCTTTGGTAGTAAATACTTAGAATTGTTCTAAACTTATTTTATAAAATATGTTTTCCTTATGATTCTCGTATATATGCATGTTTCTAAAATTTGTTTAAGCAAGGTTTTGATTTTCTGTTAAAACCCAATATACTTAGTAGAAAACTTGGTATCAAGAGTGATAATAGTGTTACCATCATGGATCTTGGTCACATATACAAATATGAGGCCCTCACATAGTTTGTATATCATGGATTTTGAGTTTGGTGGCAATCGTAACCCGTTTCGGTGTCCCGAAAACCTATTTTGGAAGTATTTTAAGATATTGATCTATTAAATCTTTGAATATTTGAAATCTAATAGTTCCATGTTATAGGAAATTCCATTCTATGCAATTTTGACATTAGAAAATCCGAATTTCAATTTAAAACGAAGTTTTTATGACCGAAATAAGTTTTGGCAAAAATCTGGATTTTGTCGCTGTTTGGAAAACCGGTATACCGACGTTATGCCGGTGTATACCGATGGTATACTGATTTTTGCACCATAAACTTTCTGTCTTTAGGCCGGTATACCGCCGGTATGCCACTGTATACTGCCGGTATGCCGTTTTATGCCGTTTTAGTCTGTTTTTGTCCGTTTCTGCCCATTTTTGTCCGTTTTTGATATCTTCTTCGATTGTAATGATTTCTTAACATGATTAGATGATCTTGCATAGTTAGAGAATGATTGTACACCCTATATACACTTGACACTAGCACATGTTCAATCATTTTTCTATGAAACATACTTAGCTTTAATTATTCTTTCCCACATGCCATGATATGTCTTTTGATAGATTCTTTCTTACAAGCTATGATAATTATTGCCATGCCTTCTTTGCTTACTAGATAGTGACCCGTCGTTGTGCACTCATGTTATATGTCTTCTTTGCTTACTAGATAGTGGCCCGTCGTGGCGCACTCATGATACATGTCCTTCTTTGCTTACATGATAGTGGCCTGTCATGGTGCACTCCCTATAGTGGCTCATCGTAGCGCACTCCTAGCTTCCACTTTATTATATTTTCTTGTTATGGCTTGTTATGCTGCACATTCTCGCTTTTTATCCAGTCTTGCATGTATCATGTCTAGGATGGATTCTGCGGAATGCCACACCCAGAATCCAACAAGAAATTGTTAAGGACTAAACAACTAGCTTGATTACTTAGATCATTGAGGATTTCCCACTTATCTATTGTCCCTTTGATCTTGCTCTTATATATATACATGGGATTTGGAGCTATCTGTCATGATGAGCACACTTCCAGCGCACTGTCGAGTGTTACACCGGGTACATTTGTCTCCTGGGCGATGTACCCATTATTATATGTCTTAATGGTACATTTGTCTCCCGGGCAATATACCACTACTATAGGATATATTTGTCTCCTGGACGATGTATCCACTATATACCATTGCATCCTTGGCTTGGATCATTCAGGTAGCAGCAGGCAGGTAATTGGACTTAGAATTCTCAAACTTGCATTTGTTAGTAATTAGGATTGTGACAACCCTAGTTAGCTAATGTATAAAGCCATACTCATTGCTTGGCCGTGACTTTTGTATGGAGTCCAATCTAGTCTAGTTTGTCTAGGCAGTGTCCGGATTTGTTTATTTTCAGTAAATCTTTGTTTATGCTTTACTTTCGCCGATAAATGATTAGATACTAAAGTTCTGTTCAGGAGAAGGGTTACAACCCCGGTCCTTGTTTGGTTTACGGGTTGTAACTTGGGTTCCTGATTAGTTCCTAAGTCATCTTATCATTTGTCGTTCTATATAGCCCTAACATGATCACATGCTCCAGTTATCTAACATGCTCACATGCTCTAGTGATCTAATATGCTCACATGCTTCAGTTACCTAACATTCTCACATGTTCCAGTTACCTAACATGCTCACATGTCCCGACTACTTAACATGCTCACATGTCTAGTTTATCTTTCATGTTCACATGCTTCCTTTTTCATACATGTACACAGTTTATATTATGTCACACGTCCTTTACTTTATGCTATATGTTGCTTTACTTATTGTCTTTCCTATTCTCGAGATAAGTGCATTGGTAGCGCACGAGTCTCGATTTGCTTTTACTTATTTCTGTCTCTATCCGTTGCTCTGATTTGCATGCTGGTTTTAGTTTATAGTTTGGCTTCCTTTGTGGTACTTGCTATTGGGGGTATGACCCCACTGGTTTTGTTTGGCCAGATCTGATAGAGGAACCCGAAGGATCTTCCGTACCATCTACTCGACGGTGACTATCCGGAGCACCAGAGTACCTTAGTGGATTTTCTATTTCATTCTTCCACTAGTTATGTACATTATTCTTTTGTGGCGTTTAGCCTCCGAACACGTGTTTAGCTTGTATTTTGGACTTGGCATTTAGCCTACGGGCTAGAACATAATTTACGTATTCTAGACTATAGCTAGAGCTTATCATGTATGACTATTACTCTTGCTAGTCTTCACTCTGTATTACTAGCTTCATGATCATTGATATATGATAGTTTGGGACGCTTTACTATTTTATATTCCAGTTGATCTTACTTCTTGTACATTGTTTACTGCCTGTGATTGAGATACCTAGGATTCTTGACCTAGGATTGCCTGTTGGATTGTAGTAGTAACCCCCATGTCTATACAGCTTATTCGTTATTTTGGAGTACTGGAGTACTTTGGTATACGTAGCTGGCCTGGTCTGTCCCTACTTGCCAGTATTCTGGTTCTGGGGCATGACAGTAGGTCCCACCTCAATCTCTGAGTGATCGAGTACATGGCTAGGGTCAGCCACGTACCGTCTCAACTGTGATACGTAGAATACGTTGTGGATACCCACTAGTGCAGGTGACAAGTCTAGCCTGTTTGCCACGTCACCGACTCTCCCGCTGATCACGAAAGGTCCAATGAAGCGCGGGCTAAGCTTCCTACCTCCACCAAAACGTATGGTACCACGAGTCGAAGATATCTGCAGAAAAACCATGTCTCTGACCTAAACACAAACAAGGTCTCATGTTACTAAATAATCAAACATGATCAAACAATCAACCCACTTCTAATCCTGTCTCCAGTCAACTAAGTCAAACATAGTCTATGGTCAACTACCGGTCAACAGCTAGTCAATTAGGACTATTGGGTCAATGGCTAATCTAGGGTTTAGACTAAAATAGTCTAAAGTTTTAAAAAATATCAAGACCAACTAAATCCTAAGTTCAACACATACACATGTATACCCTACATTAAACTAGACTCATAACTTCTAACCTTTTACCATAACACATACTCTAAAATACCTCACATAACCCCATAAATCTTACCCTCTAGTACCCATATATCTCTAATGTAACCCATAGAACGCACACTATTCTTAGTGTATCATCAATACATATAGACTAACCATCTCATATGCCTAATCTATATAATATGTACAGAACCCCCTTAACCCATATTACTTATCACATATATCCCTATAATATATACACAATGCATAGCATTAGCCTAACATGGAGGTTTACTAGCACAAGCAGCAATTTAACCAAAACAAGGGGCAGGACATGCAATGTAGTAAAAGTATGTGAAGTACAGGAATGAATGAGTGCATGTGAATCAAGGACATATAATGAATGTTATATGAAGTACAGGGCCTGTGCTAAGGTGCAGTGCCAATTTGTGTGGACACTTTAGGTATACAGGATACTAAGGTAGTGCAGTAGTTCATCTATATGCAGGACATGATCAAATTTGTAGGTTATATGCCTAAGTAGCTAGGGAATGAAGTGTCAATTGCAAGAGAGTGAATTGTGAATTGTGTATCTGAGTCTAACGTGTCAGGAAAGTCATGTGATAATGATAAAGCACAAGATGGCGTGTCCGAGTAGGACACGAAGGTCATGGGTGCCTTACTGGAAAGGGTAAGGAGAAAAAAAATCATCAAAGCTGTAAGACATACTAACATCCTATATGGAAATTGGTTGGTCAGTGGAATCATCTACAATAGATTATTATTCTAATACCAATGCTAACTATCATCTCTAGGGTACAGACACCCTACAAGGCGACATATCATTATACTATAAAAGAACTACATATGAATATGTTCTACAAAACTAAAATATCCCTACTCCTAAGTTATTTGATGATGGAATACAATTTTATAACAACAGAAGGGTATGATAGAGATGATATATAAAAAAAACTTCTCAAAATATAATCTGATAATCATATACGTTTGTCCAAAATCATGTTACTCAGAGTCTTCGTCAGGCTAGTGAGCAAGGCAACGATAATCACAGAGTCCTTGACTAAGGTATATACCTCTAGAATCATGGTATTTAAAATTTTCGAATTGCCGTATGCTTGACAGCGAAAACCTTAAATTCCTACACCCAAGAAATACGTCCAAAATCTGACTATATGTCCTAACTATGCAAGCTAACATGACTATCGAATATTCTAGATCCCATAACTGAGGTAACCTAGCCCATATGATTTATCTTGGCAGAAAAATTAAATCGACAATGAATACCAAGAATCAGATTTATTTACGAACAAGAACGATAAGCAAGATCTGTTGGAACTGAATTTTAAGATGGTTAAATATGGCAAGGAACGGAATTGAGATGAACAGAACCTGCGATAAGCTCTCCTACTGCCTGTGTACCCTTAGTTGCCATAGCAGAAGCTCGTCCCTGCTGGCCCTCTCCAACCTGATGCTGCATGAATCTCTGCTGCTGAATCTGTAAGGGTAGTCCCTCCTGCTAGCTCTCCGGAGCCCTCGTTCCTGCTCCCTGAGCTGTCTGTCCAGGAAACATGGGACACTATCTTAACTGGTGATATGATGCTCCGCAAAGTAGGTACTTGCCTAACCTCATTCGGCATTTACTCCAATCGTGCCCTGGTTTCCTACAGGAAGGGCAACTGGTAACATGCTGCTATCTAGGGTTCTGCTGCGTCTGTAACGGTGGTCCCCTCGGCTGCTCTGTCGGAGCCCTAGCTCCTGCTGCTACTTGAGTCATTGCTGTCTGGCTCTCGGGATACTCTCTACACTGATGCTCTGCTGAACCACAAAGTATACACCTGCCAAGCCTCATCCTACAGTCGTTCCACCTATGGCCTGCCTTCTTGCAGAAGTTGCACCTAGCGTCCTGCTGCTGTCTGGATGCCTGGTGGAAATATGCACGTCCCTGACCCTGAAGGTGCTGCTGAACAGGCCCCTGCTGATACTGATGCTGAATCTGTACGTGGGGCCTCTTAGCCTGACCTCCACTGCTGCTAACTCTATGAATGTCATGTCCCCTCTTGAACAACTGTTGCCGTTGAGTTTCCACTATCTGCTGGAAGAAGGAGAACAACCGTGCCACGTCCTCTGATCCTGATGGCGACTACTGTTGAAGAACGTTCGGGATGACTGGGGAAAGTCTCAGAGTAGGAAGAGGTGCACTCCCATAAGCTGCAGATATCCCATCCTGAGCTGGCATAATAGGAGCTGCAATCTCGGGGCCCTGCTGATCAGGACGAGGAGTGGCAGACCCCTCAGTGGTGTCTTCCCGATCGAGACGATGAGATCGTGTCTCCATAACCATCCTGAAGACAGATCAAACGAGAGGACAATCACTGAGAATGAAGCAATAACATCAAGGAAGGTCGGTTTATTTTCAAGGAAAGACAATAATGCAGCAATTTTAGGTAACAGGAATCTGATTAAGAGTTTTTCCTAATGTGATTGAGTACCTTCAAAATATATCCTAATCCTACTGCAGGCTGTAGTGATACTCTAGTTCGAATACCACTACATAAACTCGACCTGTATGGGCCACCACTAAAAAAGTGTCACGATCCGCACCCAGTGTAAGGGCACAAAAAGTGGTTATGTCCAGCCTACGTCGCAGTGTCGACAATAAAATGCTATCCTAGGTTACATACATCTAACAGTTATAAGGTACCTGTATAGTTTATACACTCCGAATGGAGGTGGCATAAATAAGTACAACTCAATCGTAACTAAGGAGGAAAGTACGATAAGATAGAATAGATGAAACTCAGAATCCACAGATGATAAATACAAGATAAAGAGATAGCTAAAAATCTAAGATAAACATCTCCACAATCCAGAATATAATCTCCAAATAAATACAAGTGTATCTGACAAGATATGAAGATTAAGGAAACTAGTCTAGCTAACTAGCCTAGTCTACTGGGGTAGTATCATCAGCAAGTGCTGGGTCCTCCTGAGAGTCCAGCTCATATGTGTCGTCTAAGCCTGCTCTGTAATAGGTGGGACACAGCTCCTTAAAATCATCTGTAATATTTCAACAGGTCCAGTCAAGACTGGAGCGAGCACAGTACATCTCACGCAGTTCATGTTATGATAGGAATATAATACAGGCAATAGAGTAAGATACATAAAATGCTGAAGAATATAAATTAACTAAAAGAGAAGACTGTAATAAAATATCTACTATAAGTAAAGAGCTACAATGAACTAGTGATTTAGAGTACAAGCTAGACATGTGAACGGCTTGATAATAAACATGAGAGTTTGCACATGACTACATTACTTTGGAAATTGTCCATATGACTATTTATACTCTCCCGTACCCCAATCAATTCACAAGGATCCGTTCAAGTTATGTTATTGCACATAAAATTCACATGGGGCCCATAAATGGGTGCACATGAATATAAACATGGGGGCTCCGTGAACATGAGAGTACATGAATCACGAGAGTGCACATGAATGGTGAAAACACAAGAATACATGATGAAAGTAAAACGTATATGACATGATGTATCTGATGCTCCCGAGGGGGATAAAATCGTATAAAAAGATCCATATAGTACTAATCCGTGTTTCCATCGTGTCAACATCAAGTAAAATAATCTAGAGCAAGAAAATACTCCTAGCAAGTATGAAACGGTCAGAGAACTTACTCGCCTGATATCCTGAATGTCCGAAGGAAATACGGCCTGAGGAGTGGTGTCTGGCTCCTAATCAGAACAGTACAAGTCACAACATATCCAAACTAGTAAAATAAGCTACTATGATGCATTCTACATGATGTTGGGTCAATTCTAGACTAAAGTTAACCCTGGTCAACTTCAGTCAACTAAAAGTCAAAGCTAGGCCAACTAGGTCAACCTAGACCCAATCAAGTCTCATTAGGCCTAACCTTGTCTACCCTAGCATTCACATACCATACACAAGTCTTTATAACTCTACTCGTGTGCATATTTACTATATGCCAAGACCACACAAGGATACCATAGGCTATGTTACCTAGATTATATGCCATAGGCTATACACATATAATTTTCATACATTTATACACACACTATTCATATAGGTAATACCTATATTGTATTACAAGATCACATTAGTTATATATATTATATATATACACACATAGAGAGTTAGAGAGGGGAAATCAAGGCATATGTATGTGTGTCTCATATGTGGGATAGCAGTGTACTTGTGTGTGTGTGCTTAATGTGTACATATGTGGGATAAACTTGTGTGTTCATAAATATCATGTGAACATAGATAGAGGTATATAGAGGGGCATATATGTGGGTGTACATGTAAATGTGTGTGTGAATGAGTGAATATAGGCAGTAGGTGTGTGCATAGGCTAACAAATCAGCAATTAGCTAAGGGGTTTAGTTAGCTCCTGTGTTCTCAGGATTTTCAGATTGGGTGTAACATACAATGTGTATTTGTGTGTAGACATGTGTGTGTAGGTCAATAGAGTATAGGCCTGTGGGTATTCCCATCCCAGATTAGGCTTCAGGTTTCAGTCCTACCTGTGAGTGTCAATAGGGTGTCTCAGCCCTAGGTTTCAGTGTAGGTGGGTGTGTTCATGTGTAATCTCAGGTTTAGTTTTCAGGCTGGTGTGACAGGGATATATGGGAACAATCAGTGTGTAGTTGCAAGGACATTTCAAATTAGCAAAACAGGCATTAGTGTATCACAGTTGCATTAGTATAGATGTGTGAACCAATGTTAGGAAAATAGTGTGGCTAAACTGTGTATTAGTGTTCCAATGTAAGATTAGGGTGTGAGTGTTCTGTTCCCAGGTTTTGCAGTGTGTGCATACATTAATCTCAGTCCAAGAGTATGACAGTAGCAAATTAATCCAAAGCCCAAACCAAATTAAAATGACAGGAATAGATTGGTACACCAATCCCCATTGAAATTTCAGATTTTAACAAAACAGTGAAATGAATAATGGTTTAAAACTCATGAATAGTATTCCTGGCAATTCAACAATGTGACAGTTAAAATTAAATGGGCATATGTTCTCAAAAAATTCAGTAATGACCAAGGTTCAGTCCACAAATAGGGTATTTCAAGTATCAATTAATGAGACCCAACCCAAATGTAATTCGAACACTCCTATCTATGCTAAACACAACCCTAACATGATTTCCCATATGTAACAGCAACTAAACCACATTTAATTACATAATATCAACATCTAAATATAAATCGAAAATAGAAAAACAGTGTTAACTCACTGATACTCGACAGTATCAGGAAAATGGGGATTTCCCATTTCAAAATTGAAATAACAATTAATAAGTTAGGTCAATGGTTGGTAGTTAATGACAAACATATGGGCTAGTATCATGGGTCTCAATGTCCAAGAGGTGGACATGAACCGTATCCAATCGACCACAACTCAACACAATGAACTGGGTTTAGTCTGCAGTAAACCCGTGTCCAGTCCAAGTCGAATTTCTCACTCGACACAAATCCATTGGACACGAGGCTTTGGAAGTGTCGTGTCAGACACTGCCCCTACCTGTGTCCAACCACACGTGTCCACGTACCCGAAATAATGTTTACGAGCACACGAACAGCAGGGCACTGCTGACCGCACGCGCGTGGCCGTGTCCACGACTCAAAAATGACACAAACAGGACACGATCTGTGCCCAGTCACAAAGAAAGTATTAAGCCACAAAAAAACATAATTTCCTATTCAAATACATTTCAAAAATAGTGACGAAAAGCCCACTGTGGCATTACGTCGAACACAACAGCACGTAGGCTGATACGTATCCGATACGGACACGTAAGGGACACAACTCCACACGAAATCTATACCTACAGCTAGAGGACACCTAGGGCTATGCAAATATGCAAAGAAATCAGGAAACTAATGGTTTAAAGGAATGTTACCTATAGCTTGTTCCTTCTCAAGAATAACCCAAAAATGAAGATCCTTCCTAGCTAGCTCAAAGCTCCAATAGAGACCAAAACTGAGATTCACCTCCACCAACAGTAGTAGAACAATAATTAGGTCATAATGCAAATGATTTGAATGAAAATGGATGAGGAATGATCAAAATAGGAAGGGTTGAGGGAAGAAACAATTCTTTTCTCTTAAAAATGGAAGAATGTGCAAAAGAGGCCAGAAATTTTAAGAGGCATTAAATAGGGGGGTGGATCCCTAGGTGGCCGGTCCAATATTCTAGGTTTAGGGTTTTGGGGGATCAATCAATAGCTCCTATCATCTAGTCAAATCAAGGGTCCATAAATTCTAGGTTACACACTAGGCTAAGTCATGCATCCTAGTTAGCTCTAACTAACCATGACTAACTAATACTAACCATGACTAACTAAGACTAATCATGACTAACCAAGACTAATCTAGGCTAGGTCCAATCTAGGTTAGGGCTAATCACAACACATGACAACTAATTAATTAATTATTAAACCACACCATTCCAATAAATATATTAATTTTCAAAAATTTCTAAATGACAAAAATTCCCTCAAACTAGAAATGTGGTAGTGACATCAGCAGCCTCCTCGATCGCCATCTTATTGGTTACATTGACCGGCTCCTCAGTGACCAACTCATTAGTAGTCTCTTCGACCTGGTCTTCTATGGTCTCTTCGGTTGTCACCCCAATGACCATATCGACCAACTCTTCAATAGCCTCATGGGCCGCTTTCATAATGACCTCATCGACTAATGGTTCGATGGACATCTGAACCGGGTCCTCAATGGCTTTGCATGCTAACTCTACGACAACCTCCGTCGTCAATCTTTCCATGGTCTCTTCGACCAGCCTTTGAAGCTGATCCCTGATGTATGCCAGGGGTAATTCATCGTCCGCTTGATCCTTTTAACCTCCCGGTACATCTGGGTTCTCTTCAGCCCCTTCCTCGATATAGGGAGGAGGTTGTAGAGGGGTCCTGAGTAATACCTTCAGTATCCTCAGCTATTCGGCCCATCGCGGGTATGGATTATGGAGTCATGCCTTTGGTTATTGCCAGACCGATCTCGGGTATCTCTACGAGCTCGTCCACAGTCGGCTCCATGAAAGTTTTTTACTGATGCGGAGCCATTAGCTCCGAAAAGTCCTGAGTCTCATATTCAAAAGGAGCAGGAGAAGAGACATCTTTCGAGTTAGCCGCCTCAGTAGTTGCGATCGTCGTGTTCTCCTCTGGGACACTTCCTCTTCGATCCTCGCAATCATAGGCATTTCAAGATTTGGAGGACCCACGACAGAGACGATTCTTACTTCCCTTCTCAAAGAAGGACCTTTGGCGGGCAAAGGTATAGTAACTCTAATCGCCGGATGCAGTGGCTCCCTCTGGGGTACCTCTGGGGCAGGTTCCTCAGGAAGTTCTCTAAGTATCTCTGACCATCCTGACTAATTCTTCGTTTGTACAAGCAAAACAATAATAAACAGAAATTCTGGAATAAAAACCCAAATAAAAAGGACTAAAGTATACCTATGAAGAAGATTCAACAGGCAGAGTGCTCTGCCGTGACAAAGATCGTCGTGAGGGTCCACACTGCCTAGGTACAACCCGCTTGGTTCTCTTGGCAGGAGGAAAACTCGCCTCCGAAGGAGCCCAATGTTTCGACAAGGTATTCAAAGGCACTTCCTCCTCTCTTCTTTCCCGAGAGGTACTAGAACCATCCGAGGATCTGCCACCAGATGACGAAAGCTCTCAGAGATGCACAAGGGCCGACTGAGGCACCTCCAACTTCTTCCCCTAAATCAGACTACATTTTCGATCGTAGCCCGACGAGAAGTTCTTGGCCATACAGTGAAACTTTATGGCAGAATACAAGATACGAGTCTCTCCGTGCATCGTAGGGATCGTAAACTTTGTACTAGTGCACCCGACATTATAATAATACCACGCCTGGGTGCCATCCAGTAGACTTTCCTCATAACCAAGGTAAGAGCTTGGGTTGTCCATCATCGTCTAACTATAGTCGAACTGTCGTTTAAACTGACTCAGCAAATAAGGCTCCAGATACACCCGGTTTGGTTTCGGTACACTAAGTATGAGGTTGGGCACATTCAGCCATAGTCAAACCGATTTCGATAAGCGTCTTAAAACTTCGATCTCGATATGAAAAGAAACGAAGAATTCAGATTGTGTCGTCTCTGAGATTTTATTATTTATTCTGTATTTTTCTATTTATTGAGTCTAGATTTTTTGTGAATCGGGATCACTGGAAATTAGAAGTCTATCCTAAACTAAACCAATCTTGATTCATAATCCAAACCAATTCCTGATTTGATCCTAAACCAAACCAGATCCAAAAACCAAAACTGCCCTGGAATTAGGCTAACCGAACTCGGCCAGATTTTTGCCCGAACTCGGTCAGCAGAATTCACTTTTGGTCAGAAGATTTACCTATTCCTATGGATCTCCAACGTTTTAATTTTTGTACGTTAGGGTACCGAGTTCTGCCCGAACTGTCCTAGAAAAACCTATAAATAGAGAAGAAATTTTCATTTCTAAACACAGATTCAGTCTTCATCTTCTCTATTTATTCCTAAGCTTTCTATTCTATTCCCAAAGCTGTAATCTTCAAATCTCCAAGTCAACTCTATTCTTCTAGTACCAGTGGTTTTCGAGTAGGAGTTTCGAGTTGTACAAGCTTGGCGTATAAAAGCTTTCTTCAGAAAGGTGTTGAAGTTTGTTCATGGGCTTCGGATAGAAACACGACGGTGGTGAAGTTGGCATGTTCTTCGGAGCAAAACAAGGGGTGTAATCTCTATTTCAAATAGTAGATTCCAACATCGGGTTGAGACTCGAGACTGGACTAGACCTCACAGAGGGAAACCAGTATAAACCTACTGTCTTTACGAATTGTTTTCTCGCCCTGATTTTACTGACTTACTTGCAATTATTTTATATATATAAATATATATATATATAAATATATATATATATATATATATATATATATATATATATATTGCTTCACCTGCTTAGAGTTAAATTTTTAATAGCTAAATATTCTCCGCTGCACTCTATTCACCCCCTCTAGAGGTTCCATTGTTCTTACAATTGGTATCAGAGCAGGTATCTCTCGACAAAATTAATACTCCTTGAGATATGGAATCCCTATTTCTAAGCAACGGTGAAGGTCAGTCAACTAATAGGCCACCTTTATTTGATGGAACAAATTACACGTACTAGAAGACACATATGAGCTTTTTCCTCAAGTCACTTGATTTCGATTTATGGTCGATTGTCGTCAATGGTTATAAGAAACCTCTACCTATTACGATAGATGGTGTTCTAGTTGACAAACCATTTGATAGATACACCGACAATGAATAGAAATAAGCTAGTCTTGATACAAAATCCATCAATGCTTTATTCTGTGCTATTGATAAAACTGTGTTCAATAGAGTCTCTACATGTGCAACATCCAACGAGGTTTGGAAACTTCTTGAGCTTACTCATGAAGGTACTTCACAAGTGAAGGAGTCCAAAATCTCACGACTTACACAAGAATATGAGGCATTCAAAATGAAGCCTAATGAGACTATTACTGCTATGTTTACTCGATTTTTAGATATTGTTAATCCTCTAGCTTCCTTTGGCAAAGATTACAGCAATCATGAATAGATTCGAAAGATTCTTCGTGGACTACCAAAAAGCTGGAATCTAAAAGCAACGGCCATTATAGAAGGAAATGATCTCTCGACAATGAGTCTTAAAACCCTGACTGGAAAGCACATGACACATGAGTTGGACCTTCAGGATTTCGAAGATCAACATCCGAAAGAGAAGACAATGGCATTCAACGTAAATCACAAAACAATCTCTGACGATGAGAGTGAATCAGCCGACTCGGACAACGAGCAAATGGCCCTAATAACAAAGAACTTCAAAAGATTCCTCAGACGCGAGAAGTCAAACAAGAAGAAGAAAGACTTCAAAGATGACGAAGAACCGATCTTTTTCAGCTGCAAAAGAACAGGTCACATAAAGAAGGATTGCCCTGTTATAAGAAAAGGAAGCAGACATGATCAAATAAGCATATATGATCAGACAAGCAAGAGAAGGTCAACAACCAAAAACTGTGTAAACACTAGTATCTGGTGTGAAAACGAGGCTAGTAACTCTGAAGAAGAATACAACTCTTTGATAGACATGTACAAAAATGCTAAGAAAGAGCTAAAATTTGTATAGTCTGAATTTTCAAAGCAATCTAGGATTTTGGAAGATATTAAAGATTCTTCTATTGACACCAATGAGATTACTTCTTTAAGGCTAAGTCTGCATGATTCTCTTGAAAAGCTTTAAGAAGCAAATCAAAAAAATACAAAACTGAATGATCTCTATGAACTAGAAAAGAAGAAGTATAACATTGCTATTCGAAGAGTAGATGCACTCACGGCCAAATTAAATGAAGCAAATAACAACTCTAAAAAGTTAGAGATAAAACTGGGCAAACAAGTCGCTAGACCAACTGCTCAGATAAACACTAGTCAGAAGGCTAAACACAAACACCACACTAACAACACGATTGGAAATGTTAGAAATCATGCTTATATATACACGTTTCCACACAACACGAGTACACACACCTTTTCAAAAACTTAAAAGTATGTTTTCAAACAAAACCTAGCACTAACACTTTTGCTACATGTCATTATTGTGGATTAAAAGGACATGTGTCACCATAATGTAAGATTAGAAAGCTAGTAGATATGAATGTGTATAAATGGGTTCCAAAAGCTAACACATCCGGACCCTCAAAAAAGTGGGTACCAAAGGTTACATCTTCAACCTGTGTTGTAGGTGGACCTTCCTCCTACCACTAAAAGCAAGTGGATACTCGATAGTGGTTGCTCCAGGCATATGACAGGTAACGACAAATTGTTTGCAACTCTATCGATGAAGAAAGAAGGCTATGTCTCCTTTGGAAACAATCTTAAAGGTAATATCATTGGCATTTGTGACATAGGTATCTCTCCCTCTCCTATTATTAAAAATATTTGCTTAGTAACAGAATGGAAACATAACTTTTGAGTATCAATCAATTAGCTGATCACGATTATGGAATAAATTTTGTTAAAAATAAATGTTTTGTCTATGATAAAACCTCTGGAATAATTTTCTTTGAGGAAATAAGAGAGGACAACATATATGTTTTATATTTGTCAAAAAAGACTAATAATACAGAAAAGTGTATGTTTACAACACAAGATGAAAGCTAGATTTGGCATATGCGTCTTGGTCATACAAATATGGACACGATTGCAAGATTGTCCACCAAGAAATTGGTAAGAGGCTTACCTGAAATAAGTTTCAAGAAAGATATTGTAATACCCCGCTCCGCACGAGGCATTTAGTTGGCTTATTGGATGGGATCAGAATATTGGACCGTGACTTATATTGGGAATCAGGAAAATTGAGACTGATGCAGTCTCTCTTAGTTGGCTAGACGGAATGGGTATTGGAACGTGGCTCACTGGTGGAGCTAGGCTTAGTAGAATTTTGGGTGAGTGGAACTGTCCTTCCTCCTCCTTACTCCTTCATGCTTAATAAATAAAGTATTGAAATGCTATGAAATGTCCCTAAATATCCCATATGTTAGTTGCTGAATAATAGAGATGCTTATGCTGAGAATTATTGAAATGTACAACACATTGAACTGCTAATGTAATTCAATGCCTGAGATTGAATTGATAACCTTGTCCCTTATGTTTAATGCTGCTGAAATGACAAAACACTTGAATAATGAGATGCCTTGTGAATGATAGAATAAGAAAAGAACTGGCTGTGCTATCGACCCAATGAACTGAATGAAACACTAGAATCATGTACTCTCTCTATAACTATTGTAAGAATATGAAATGCTGCCTGTCCCTTATAAGAAATAAATAAATATTAAGTTCCTCTTAAGAAAGGAATGATCTGAGATACATTGCAATGAATCAATGAAATAGAAATGATAAAGCTGGGATCGTTGAGATCACTAAATGAAAAGATGGTAATGATGAAATAAATAAGTCATTGTATATGACTAATGATGCACTGTTGCCTTTACTTTCCTTAATATATTTTACCATGCGATTTTGTTCACAATCGAGTCGGACACGCATTCGCATGGTCATGGACAACTTGTATACAAGGTTTGAGTAATAATTTCCTCGAACGATTCCTAGGGCCCTGGGGACCGATTCGGCCTAGGAGGAAATAATGATGAGTGCTATGGAAGCACAGATAAGGCGGGGTGGCATAGAGGCTCGCCACCTACTATGCTGACCGTATTATCTTAAAATGAAATAAAATAAAAAGAGTCCATATGGTTTAACAACACCAGTGACCATGTAGTCGGGATGCATGCTAATGAATGTTTTGTGCAGGCAGAGTAAGTATATCGAATAACCAGTATTTGATACAGGTATGAGAAGTCGGCTATCGGTAAGAAATCACATAATTGTGATATTGTATAAGTTGGTTTAACTTGCCTGCTTAACATGTTCCATTCAGTATGCTAGAAAGATGCCTTGCTATAAATAGTACTCAAACATAATATCCATGCTAAGTGATGCTTGAAGTGAGAATTGTCATAACATATTTAAGATGTTAATGTTAACGATGCCTCAATGATGCCTTTGCATGATAACACCAAGAATGCTAAAATGATATGTCCACATGAATGCTACTAAGAATATGTTTACATGCTTCACTCTGATTATTGCCCATGAACCGTAAACTGATGTTAGGCCCCAAGTAGAAAGATCACTCTAATAAATGTTTGCTTAAATGATCACTTTAATGTTGGTTTATTCGAGTGGGTTGGATTCTGCTCGCCAGTACATAGATGATGTGCTGACCCACGTTTTGTGGGCAGGTGCTCGTACTTGGAATATTCTACACACGAAGATTGGCTTGTTTGGTCCCGCAGCATCGAAGATTTGTTGGGCATACAGAAGCTCTCCTTGTACAAGATGAAGTCTTCTGTTTATAAAGGGCATAATGTATGGAACATTGTAATCAGTGATACCGGTGTGTTGTAAGCCAAGTCAGTATATCGAGTTGTAATCCAATGTATCCAAATATCAAATGTAAGCTTTGTAATATTGATCAGTTGGCTTTCAATGTAAAGTAAGATGTGTTGTAAATATTGTACTTCAATACAAGTCTTGTACTCTTCTTCAATTATCCATAAAGAGAATAAAGTTCTATATATATCTCTGTGTGACTTTAAGTTATCCTTTTATCTCCGCTGCCATAAAGAAGTGATGTACTTCTATTCAATGAGAAAGATTGTCCTCACTAACTTCAATTTGTCTGCTTCTGCCGCTGTAATGTGTTCCTATTTGAAGAATTATCACCTATGTACAATCTTTGCCTTGTACAAGTGCAATACCAGACTTGTACGGCATCACGCCCAAGCGAGGACGATCGATTCCAAGAGATAAAATATGTCGATAAATGACTCTACGAATCGGGGCATGACAAACTGGTATCAGAGCACGGTTTTACGTCCTTGGTCTCTTTTTTGATTTATTCCAAACCAAAGTTGTATCGATGATTAACCAAAGTTGCTTCCGCGATCACTCAACGTTGCTTCCTCGATTAAATCAAAGATTGCTTCCGCGATTATGCTATTGTTGTTCGGTAATCATCCTTATGTTATCTGTGCTTGAAAGTTCGTTGACCCTCTTGGCTGCTCACTGGATGTTCTATACAATAAGTCTATATACATTGTGATGCCCCTAAATGAATGATTGTTGTTGGTTTGGACACAGATAACCCAACAATGACTCGATACCATAGTATGCTATATTGTGAATATTGTTTGGAATGTGGGAATAAAGAAAAGTGGCTATGTATGCTGCAATAAGTTGAGAATTGCATGTGATATTGGAAAAGAATTGGGAATAAAATAATTGATGGATGAGTTCAACAGAATTGGTGAATTGACTCATGTGTACTGGCTACTGCTTTTGAGACCCTAAGAATGTTGGCTTATGTTATTGAGACCCCGAGTTGTTGGTTAAGTATTATGATCATTATAGATCACGAATGTCCGGAATAGATTTGAGTTGGTATTGTTTAAGGATAGCTTCGTTTCTGAGTGGTATATTGCCTCTACCACCTCAGAACGAGATGTATGTTGACCCTTTCCATAGAATAGCAATGAGACTATCGGTGGGTACTGGGTAGTGCCGAGACTTAGCTGGGAGTCATGTATTGTTGCTAGATAACTCGAGTGTCCCCTGACGGTGATGCTATGTTGGGTAGCGAGATTCTAGAAATGGTAACGGTTGGCTTGGTTAGAAATTGTTAGTCGAGTGATGACTCAGACTAGTAAGACAGTTAGTATGTTATGGGTAAATTGATTTGGCTAGAGAATGTTGTGGCTAAGAAAATTTGAATGTCGACTTCGGTTGGTTGGATGCAAATCAAATGTGGCTAATACAAAGTTGGTTGCTAAGCTGAAAGTTTGAAAATATTGTCGGTGAATCAAAAGAATATTAGAGATCTGTGCTTTGACCCTAAGGTGTAATAGATGTTAATCCATCTTGACCACCAAAGGATAGTTGTTGCCTATGTGCATGTATGCTGAGGAGTTTAATGGGATTAGAAAAGTAATAAGTAGCCACTTTGACTATTGTGTTGCCTAGAGGATGGTTAAGTGATACATAAATTGTTGGATTGAATGGATGAACTATTTGACCATTGCTGCATGAGATTTAAGAATGCCCGTAAGATAGTTTGTTGATTGAGAAACGAATGGGATTGAGAAATTTGAAACATGTTGGATAATGTCGGTATAGGTGATTGTTGGTTGGGATATAGATTGTTGGCTTATGACCTAGTGGTGTGACTTCGTCATACAGACCGAATAGTATGATTCTATAGTCCTGTTGAGACTAACAAAATCGATGACCCTTGAATAGTTAGCCTTGGCTTATGGGTTCGTGTGGGTACAAAGGAATTGGAATAGAAATTGGATCATTGGGAATTTACTTGATGGATTATTGGAACGATAAGAATCGTATGTCGGATTGGGAATTGACCGTAATGTTGATAGATCGATCTTAGTTGATCGTTGGGTAAGTCTAGAGTGAGCCTCTGTGGGAATTATTTTCTTGAGGAAGACACTAGATAGATAGACTTGACCCTAGAAACCGTTGGCTGCATGACCAATATTGGCATAGCCGACAATGGCGATTAGTTATTCAGACTGAGTTAAAACCCATAGGTTTGGGTAGAGTTCCTTAGAACTGTTGGTTGCTTGTTGGCCTTGAGAATAAATAATTTGTATGATCCCTAGTAGCCGTCCACTCTAGGGGAGTCACCTGAATGATTAGGTTTAGCTGTTGATATAGCTAGCCATAGAGACTGACCGAATAATAGGTGACCATTGGAGACCCATAGGATGACCTTGTGGCATTGAATGAGAGACGGTAATTATGAGTATTAACCTAAGGGAATGTATATTTCAACTTGTGCCTTAAAAGATGTTTGACCCTTGAGGATTATATGTCGGCCATAAGTGGGAATTACAATTGTAAGGTAAGACTTGAGTGTACCGATAGTCGGGTAGCTAAGTTAACCCTGACTGTTGCGTAGAATTGTACCCTTGGCTTGGGTAATCGATTGTGGGTGACATCGGATTGTATCTTATAGAAAACATGAATTGCCTCGATGAGAAATATTATTGGATTTGGAAGGGAATATGATTGCATGTTGTGAACTCTTGATATGATTGGCTCTAAGTTAGACCCTTGATCGAACGTTAGAAATGTTATGCTTGGATATAGAGCTTAACCAAGTTGTCCCTGATGTTAAGTATTGTAGCCTAGAAGATAGTGATTGTGGCAAAGTGAATAAAGCAATAAGTCAATTGAAAGGATGCTAAGTCAGATTTAGAAAAGAGAGTTATATTGTGGCTGATCTAATCGCCCTAACATAGAAGTTGGCTGAAGTACATATGTTTTAGGGACGCCTAAAATATGTGTATGGATCCAGCCGAAGTAATTGGTTGCGACTGAGATAACATTATGGGAAGAATTTATCGCACTAGCGCGGACTTTGGCTGAAACACATATGTTTTGAGGACGCCTAAAATATGTGTATGGATCCAAACGAAGTGATATGTTGCGACCAAGATAGAATGCAAGGAAAAATATTGGCGAATCAATGAGAAGTTACAAGTAATTGAAAAAAAGATAGACAGATCGAATCGTTGATGGATTTAAATGGTACAGTTGGATAGATATTTTGAAATGACCGAGTGGACTGAAATGAATATTGATTTGAAGCTGAATGAGTAACTCATGGTGATTAAGTAAATCTTATAGAAGAGTTGTTTCCTTAAGTTTCGAGGACGAAACTTTTTCTGAGTGGTATATTATGTAATATCCCGCTCCGCACGAGGCATTTGGTTGGCTTATTGGATGGGATCAGAATATTGGACCGTGACTTATATTGGAAATCAGAAGAATTGAGACTGATGCAGTCTCTCTTAGCTGGCTAGACGGAATGGGTATTGGAACGTGGCTCGCTGGTGGAGCTACGCTTAGTGGAATTTTGGGTGAGTGGAACTGTCCTTCCTCCTCCTTACTCCTTCATGCTTAATAAATGAAGTATTGAAATGCTATGAACTGTCCCTAAATGTCCCATATGTTAGTTGCGGAATAATAGAGATGCTTATGCTGAGAATTATTAAAATATACAACACATTAAACTGCTAATATAATTCAATGCCTGAGATTGAATTGATACCTTGTCCCTTATGTTTAATACTGCTGAAACGACAAAACACTTGAATAATGAGATGCCTTGTGAATGATCGAATAAGAAATGAACTGGCTGTGCTATCGACCCAATGAACTGAATGAAACACTAGAATCATGTACTCTCTCTATAATTGTTGCAAGAATATGAAATGCTGCATGTCCCTTATAAGAAATGAATAAATGTTAAGTTCCTCTTAAGAAAGGAATGATCTGAGATACATTGCAATGAAGCAATGAATAAGAAATGATAAAGCTGGGATCGTTGAGATCACTAAATGAAAAGATGGTAATGATGAAATGAATAAGTCATTGTATATGACTAATGATGTACTGTTGCCTTTACTTTCCTTAATATATTTTACCATGCAATTTTGTTCACAATCGAGTCGGACACACATTCGCATGGTCATGGACAACTTGTATACAAGGTTTGAGTAATAATTTTTTTGAACGGTTCCTAGGGCCCTGGGGACCGATTCGGCCTAGGAGGAAATAATGATGAGTGCTATGGGATCACGGATAAGGCGGGGTGGCATAGAGGCTCGCCACCTACTATGCTGACCGCATTATCTTAAAATGAAATGAAATAAAAAGAGTCCATATGGTTTAACAACACCAGTGACCATATAGTCGGGATGCATGCTAATGAATGTTTTGTGCAGGCAGAGTAAGTATATCGAAAAACTTGTATTTGATACAGGTATGAGAAGTCGGCTATCGGTAAGAAATCACATAATTGTGATATTGTATAAGTTGGTTTAACTTGCCTGCTTAATATGTTCCATTCAGTATGCTAGAAAGATGCCTTGCTATAAATAGTGCTCAAACATAATATCCATGCTAAGTGATGCTTGAAGTGAGAATTGTCATAATATGTTTAAGATGTTAATATTAACGATGCCTCAATGACGCCTTTACATGATAACACTAAGAATGCTAAAATGATATGTCCACATGAACGCTACTAAGAATATGTTTACATGCTTCACTCTGATTATTGCCCATGAATCGTAAACTGATGTTAGGCCCCAGTAGAAAGATCACTCAAATAAATGTTTGCTTAAATGATCACTTTAATGTTGGTTTATTCGAGTGGGTTAGATTCTGCTCGCCAGTACATAGATGATGTGCTGACCCACGTTTTGTGGGCAGGTGCTCGTACTTGGAATATTCTACACACGAAGATTGGCTTGTTTGGTCCCGCGGCATCGAAGATTTGTTGGGCATACAGAAGCTCTCCTTGTACAAGATGAAGTCTTCTGTTTATAAAGGGCATAATGTATGGAACATTGTAATCAGTGATACCGGTGAGTTGTAAGCCAAGTCAGTATATCGAGTTGTAATCCAATGTATCTAAATATCAAATGTAAGCTTTGTAACATTGATCAGTTGGCTTTCAATGTAAAGTGAGATATGTTGTAAATATTGTACTTCAATACAAGTCTTGTACTCTTCTTCAATTATCAATAAAGAGAATAAAGCTCTATATATATCTCTGTGCGACTTCAAGTTATCCTTTTATCTCCGCTGCCATAAAGAAGTGATGTACTTCTATTTAATAAAAAAGATTGTCCTCACTAACTTCAATTTGTCTGCTTCTGCCGCTGTAATGTGTTCCTATTTGAAGAATTATCACCTATGTACCATCTTTGCCTTGTATAAGTGCAATACCAGACTTGTACGGCATCACGCCCAAGCGAGGACGATCGATTCCAAGAGATAAAATATGTCGATAAATGACTCTACGAATTGGGGCGTGACATATATGATCTGTGCTGATTATGAGTAGAATAAGGCATCTAGATCATCTTTCAAATCAATAAACGATATAAGTACCTCTAGACCCCTGTAATTAATTCATTTGGACTTGTTTGGACCAAGTAGAGTCGCCATGCCATGTATTGAATAGAGTTCTTTTGGACAGAAGCTGTCTATACAGTATGCTATGTATTGAATAGAGTTCTTATTAGAATTATCTCTAAAAAGACTCCTTATGAATTATGATTTAATAGAACTCATAATATCAACCATTTTAAGGTCTTTTGATGCAGATGTTATATTCTAAATACAAAAGACAACTTGGGAAATTTTGAAGAAAAAGCTGATGAAGGAATTTTCTTGGAATATGTAGCAAAAAGCAAAGGATACAGAGTATTCAATAAGAAATCACTTATTGTAGAAGAATCAATCAATGTCAAGTTCGATGAGCTAAATGTCAAAAGACAATACGATAGTGACAATAAAGAATAAACTCCCACAACAGAAGAAACTCCCACAATAGAAGATACTTTCATGTCTTATCTTGAAAGTCTGCCGAAACGTATGCGATTTACACCAGATCATCCCGAAGACCTAGTAATCGGTGATGTGTCAAAAGGCATAAGCACTCGTTCCAGCTCAAGACAATTGGTAATAGCAAATGTTGCATTTGTTTCCAAAATTAAACGTAAGAATATGTTAGAAGCTTTTTCTGATGAATTTTGGATTTCTGCTATACAAGAGAAACTTAACCAATTTGAACGGAATCAAGTTTGGGAACGTGTTCCCAGACCTATTGATCATCCGATTATTGGTACTAATGGGTGTTCCGAAATAAGTTAGATGAGAATGGCTCAGTCATACGCAATAAAGCACGTCTAGTAGCTCAAGACTATAATCAAGAAGAATGCATTGACTATGATAAGACATATGCTCCAGTTGCTAGATTAGAGTCCATTCGTATTCTTTGTGCTTTTACAAGTTTTCATGGTTTTAAACTTTTTCAAATGGATGTTAAAAGTGATTTTTAAATGGTTTTATAAAAGAAGAAGTTTTCGTAAAACAACCTCCAGGCATTGAAGATTTCAAATTTCCTGATCACGTATTCAAGCTTCGAAAAGCTCTCTACGGTCTCAAACAAGCACCTAGTACATGGTACAAGCGTCTTAGTTCTTTTCTACTTGAACATGTTTTTTCAAAAGGGAAGGTTGATTCAACTTTGGTTATAAAATCTTTGGACAAAAATGTTTTACTAGTACAGATATATACAGATGATATAATCTTTGGAGCTACTGATGAGATGCTATGTAACGAGTTTGCTAAGTGTATGCAGAGTGAATTCAAAATGAGCATGATGAAAGAATTAACATTCTTCCTTGGACTGCAAATTAAGCAGTGTTCACAAGGGATTTTTATTAATCAAGCCAAATATACAAAAGACTTGCTAAAGAAATTTGATATGGAAAATGTTAAACCTATTGACACTCCAATGGCAACGTCTACAAAGCTTGATATAGATGAAAGCGGTACACCAGCCGACATACGTAAGTACAGAGGTATGATTGGTAGTTTACTATACTTAACTGCTAGTCATCCAGACATTATATTTACGGTATGCTTATGTGCTAGATATCAGGCTTGTCCTAAAGAATCACATGTAAGTGCTGTTAAGCGTATCTTACGATACCTTAAAGGAACTTTGACAACCGGTCTTTGGTATCCCAAAACTGATTCGTTTGACCTAATAGGTTACTCGAACACAGATTTTGCTGGATGCAAAGTCGATCCACTACAAGAAAAATGATCATTTACGACATGCAAAGCACGCCGTAAATGATCTTTTATGGCGTATATTTTTGTGTCGTAAAAGGTCATGTCGTAAAAGACCATATTTTTTACAACGCGCATTCGAACGCTGTAAATGACCCTCTTTATTTATTTACAACGTGCTTTTGAACGCTGTAAATGACCCTCTTTATTTATTAACAACGTGCAGTTGAACGCTGTAAATGACCCTCTCTTTCTATTTACAACGCGCTTTTGAACGCTGTAAATGACCCTCTTTTGTTATTTACAACGCACAGTTGAACGTTGTAAATGACCCTCTCTTTTTATTTACAACGCGCAGTTGAATGCTGTAAATAACCCTATATTTTTATTTTTAATGCACTTTTGAACGTTGTAAATGATCCCCTCTATTTTTTTTACAACACACATTAGAATGCTGTAAATGATCCTCTCTATTTATTTACCATGCTAATTCGAACGATGTCAATGACCCTACATCTTTTTACAACACACATTTTATACGTTGTAAATGTTCCTCTCCATCTTTGTACAACGTGCATTCTAACGCTCTAAATGTCGCAACAACACTGAGACATTTGTTAGGACATCAACAGTCATGCATCCATGAGGCGAGTGAGAGAACAAATAAAATAATAGCAACCAAATATACAATAAAGCTTTGTCAAGTTCAAATGAAACAAATACAAGTGCTATAAAAATATTTTCAGTAGAACTCAAATTCAAATGTCGCAAATGCAAGAGTCAAACAAATATTCGATAAAGCTTCTGCCAAGTTCAACCAAAATGATTGTTCAAATTCAAATGACACAAATACAAGTGTCAAAACAAATAGTCAGTGACAATTCAAATTCATATGACACATTAAACAAATATTCAGTGAATTACTTCTACAAAGCGCAACAAAAATGGAAGTTCAGATTCAAATAACAAAAATACAAGTTTCAGTTGATAAGATCTCCTTTGTCATTGCCTTGTATATTGAAATAAAAGCCACATCATCCATTTCTTCTTTAGTTGATAAGATCTCCCTGAGATGCTTTGGAAACAAAGCATTGAGTTTCTGACATAGCAATTACAACATTGTGTTAGCACGCAAGGATAAATATACAAGTTTCATATTTTTTGGTCATTTTCTCAGAAAGATATTTTGCCTTTAGACTGATATGGTGGTAAACTTCAACAAAAGGTATATTAGATGATAATCTTGATTCATATTGAAGCATCGGCCCCAACTTCATATTCAGTGCTGAAGTAATGCTAGTGTAATTTGGAGCATCAATGTCATGGCCCCAACTTCAACAAAAGTGAGCATATATCATTGCCCATACAGCATGACTTTTGAAAATTGGTATTTCCTATTCAGCAAAAGGTATATTAGATGATAATGTTGATTCATATTGCATGAAGTGTATCATAATATCTCTCTCCAATGAACAAAATACTACTACAAGAAGTGATCTATAGTTGTCCAGGAAGCCAGTGCAGCACTTTCTAACATACTCATGAGGCTCTTCATCCTACAAAGTTCGATCATTATCGTTGAAACACATAAGTGGAAAAATTATCTCAAAAAGAATGATGTCAAGTTGATGATTTGATAACAAGCAGTGTATGACTTCTAAAGGATTCATGATTTTGAAGAAGATGAGAGAAACGTGATTAGGAAATACGGTAATGAATGACTCATCTCGTTTAAATTATAAAAACCAACATTCTTCGGCTCGACAACTGCATAATGTATATAAACGGCATACGGATTAAGGACTGCAAATTTATTGAGACATATATATATAAACAGTGTCTCAAATTTGTTGGGACAAGGCCTATTTCTAATGACTTCATATATATTATTATTTTTCTGAGATAAGAATCTACACTAGGATATATCAAATTCAATACTGTGTCTGTACTGTGTCACCACATATGTTATTTCTGTATCGAGTTGTATTCGTATCCTTGCAACAATGAACATAGTATAATATGCAGGTGAAGAGATGAAAAACATTATTCACCACCAACCAATCAATTATTTACCTTCATAAACAATAAGCACGTTGTCATTATTTATTACCACAAGGTCTAGACAGACCTAGACAGGACCTGGGCAAGCTTAGGAAGCACATAGATGGATGCTTAGTACCTGAAAGCTGTCGATACGAGATACGACAGAGTAACCTTTAGGCACCCAGATTTTGTCCAAGGAGCTTGATAGCTGCCTTACATAATGGAGATAGTAATGGTGCTGGATGCTCTTTATAAAGCTATTGTTGCCTGGTCATCTTGGTGCCTCTTATCAACTGACCTGAGCCTTTCTCCAAGCAGGGTTTGGCAGCAATCTATTTTGTGAGTATAATTTTTCAGGCAGCATCTGCTGAGTTTGAATTGTCTCATCCTAAGGTGTTATGTATTATCAAATATTACTTAGTTGTAACTGAACTATGTGTGTATGTGTGTGTGCGCGCCGCAAGGCTCCTGCTTACGCAAGATCTTGGGAGGGCCAAGATGTATGCAACCTTATCCTTAAACATATAGAGAGGCTATTTCAGTCATACGAACCTGCAGACTCAAGTATGCAAGCAAGAACCTTTACCGTTGTCGCATATATACGTATATAATTTACACAAATGCTAATGTTTGCCATGAAATATAAAAGAACAGAACAATTATCGGAGGACTGGACTTTAACTTCACAATAAAAACTCGCTTGTACAAAGAAAGCCTAGGGACGAAAACCTAGGTACAGCAATCTATGTACAATTGTTTATTTTAGATTCTGGGAGGTGATGATAGAGGCTCGGGAAAGCAACGGCCGCTCTGCCTTACTCCTTGGATGATCGGGCGTAGCTTTTTGGCTCTGTGGAAGAACTGCTTGGCGTTGATAAAGAAATGCTCTCTCTTCAGGCTCTCTGGCTCTCTATGCGCGTCTGTCTCTGTGTATATGTGTCTCTCTGTCTCTCTGTCTCTCTCTGTCTCTTTGTGTTTTTGCAAGGGAATGGCACCCTGCTATTTATAAGAGTGGGGGGCCTCATTAGGGTTTACAATGATTGCCCATTCTTGGAAGTCGGCGGCTAAGTATCATTAAATCTGGGCCGTTTATTGAGATTTGAGCAATAAATGTGATTGCATCAAATCTTTTATGGATAATTAATGCTGATTGATATAAATCCTCCTGATTTGTCATGCCAACCTCGAATTCCTCGACACATGTCTTTAATTGGCTTATTTGCAAATGATCTGATTTGATCCTGATATTTTATTGGGATTTGCTGAGAGATTTCGATCAATCTGATGCCACGTGCCCTGCTATCATGCCACGTGTCTGAGCCGCAGGAAAGTTGGGCCGCATAAAGCTGGCCACGTGTCCAGGCTGCCTAAGAGTGGCCCCCCAAAACATTTGGACCGCATGGTAATGATTTGAGCCGCATGAGTATGAGTGAACCGCACGGAGATGGCCTTTGTGGGCCGCATGGGGATGGTCTTCGTAGGCCGCATGGAGCTATCCTTCATGAGCCGCATGGAGCTAGTCTTTGTGAGCCGCATGGGGCTAGTCTTTGTGAACCGCATGTGGCTGGCCCTCAAGAGCCGCATAGAGCTAGTCTTCGTGAGCCGCATGGGGCTGTCCACATTTCAAGGCCACATGACCGCTTCTGAATCTTGGGAGATTGTGTCAGAGATTTTCATCGCTTTCCAAGGAATCCGTCATTATGAGGGAGTCATAATGATATCTTCGTATCAGAACTGTCACCTCGTCAAAGCTGTCAGCCGTCAAGACATTTAATGCAAACACGAGAGAGTTGTTTGTAGGCCATGTGGCTCCTCTTTGAGCCGCATCGGACTTGTTTGAGACGCATAGTCGCTCGAGCCGCATGAACTCTCTGAGCCGTATGAATTGTCTGAGCCGCAGGGGGCTCTCTGGCCGCATGGATCCTTCTTTATTCTTTTCCATGCTTCTACAAGACCCCCTTCAAAGATTTCAATTTACAAAATTGAAATACTTTGAATAAGAAGCATGGCCATGTATTCTTCTGGCCGCATATGATGTCTCGGCCGCATTGAGTCAATCAGCCGCAGGGACTTTTAGGGCCGCACAGCTCCTTGCCACGTGTGCGTGTCATTAATTGCCTCGAATTCGTTTTAGTGCCGTCTTTAGGGGAGATCCCAAGGGTCGGCTCATTAAATCTTTTGGATTTTATGCTCTGGGTGAATCTCCTTTATGAAAGAGGGGACGAGATCCGAGGAGTCGGTTTTGTCTTTTCCGAGGCGGTTATCAATCTTCATGTTTCTCCCTCTCTTGTCTTCCTATAAATAGGAGGAGTTTGAGAGAGAAAACTTCTTTACTTTCTCCTTTACTTCGATATTTCCCTACTCCATTGTCATCTTCTTCTTTAATTGCCAATGGCTCCCAAGAAGACCGTTGCGGCTAAGGGCAAGAAGGCGGCATCTTCATCGAAAAAGACTGCCGCGGGCGTTCCTCCGCCGGCCGTCGTGCCTGCTGCTCACCCTGACGTCCATCCTCCCATTGTTGGTAAAGACTCTATGTGGTTCTTAAGAAACCTAACTGCCATGGCTACATCGCATGCTTTATGTACGAGCCTTTATTTTCATGTGAGTCGCATGTTCGTCCTATGGTCGAGTCGCGAGCCGCATAAGAATAGCCACAGTGACCGCATATGCGCTTTTCCAACAGAGCCGCATAATCTACACTGAGCCGCATAGATTCGCACGCATATATTTTTCACGTGGTCCGTATGAACTTATCCGATCCCTGCGGGCCTTATGAAAGTACCGCCGTATGATTCTTCGTTAAGTGGAACCGCATGAATATTCTGCTGAGCTTGAGCCGCATGAGGCTTCTGTAAGTTGGAGCCGCATAAGCGTTCCCCTGACCCGTATGAGGCTTCAGTGAGCTAAAACCGCATAAGTGTTCCCCTAAGCCGCATGAGGCTTTGTTAAGTTGGGGTCGCATGAGCTCGAAAGCACCCATTTTGTTCCTTTTTGTCCATCCTTCTAATTTATCTCTTTCTGTCTTCTTCTCAGTGAATTTGCCGGTTAATGCTGCTGGAGAGCTCCTGGTAGGCAGCGCCCAAGCTGCTCTGGGCTACAGGTACGACCATATAGTCTAATACATGGCTGACCAGTTTCCGAGTGACGAGGCCCCGACGAGATCGAATGCCCTCAAGAATCAGCCTTTCTATTTTCTTAATGCTATAATGAACTCGGGGAAATTTGAAGGGGAATACTTGAAGCCCGCATTCTTCTTTGGAGACGCCTTGACTGTGAAGAACAGTCAGATTCTGGAGGTGTCAGAGAACTGGAGTTTTGTTTTTAACGGGATGGCGATCGGCATTCCCCAGATGGAGCATCACTTCCCTTTATCCTGGTTCAATATGCTCCCACTGGACCGGAAGATGGAAGATTCTTTAACTCCTACCCGAAGTGGGATGTTCGTGGGAGACATCCATTATAACAACAGCCTGAAATCGGTGTGTGCGGGCAAGGTGCACACCAGCTGTTCTGTAATGGGGTTAGCCACGGGTACGTTCTTGAATGTGCCGGGTCCCAATTTCACATTTTCTGCAGCCGACACTTTTATGAACCAACTTGCTCGGAAGGGATCCTATCCCATTTGTCGGTTGATGCTTCCCAGCTGGATACACCCGATTCCCTCGTGGACCAATCTGTCTGCGTAGATTTTGCAAAATTATGAGGCCTTTCTGTGCGAGATTAGTCTTTACCATGCTATTCGGGGCACCAGCCATGGCTTGCCCATAAACAAAAGGTTATTTATATCTCTGCTGGAGATGTATAACCGCCGGACGAGGACCTTCTACACACCCGTGGGGGAGATGGGACTTGCGCTCCACGAAATGCATGCGATCTCCAAGCTTCCTTGGGAAGACGAAGCTTTTGAGGTGTATACTCCTACGAACGAGGAGTTTAATGATTTAGAAAGGCAGTATCCAGGCTTCGTGGCTCTTTACCAAGAGATATTGTGCCACTATAGCACATGTCATCAGATAGCCAAAAAAGAGAGCAGCTCGGAAGGGCATACTCCCACACCAAGGACTGGGTGCGCTATCTCTTCCCGACGGATGCCTCAGGTCAAATTACTTCCCGACGTCCTCGGTCCCGGGAGGCGGTCAAAGCCTTAGTATCGTCAGCTAAGAGGACGACCACCACTAGTGACACATTCGGGAGCAAGATCGACTCTTTTGGCTATTTTATCATGATACTCAAGAGTTGTCGGAGAAGGCGCTCTTGGCGGGATTCTTAATGATATGGCTGCAAAACTGTGTAGTCTCGGGCGGAGCAGGTTCCATCGAGAGGATCAGTCGCAATTTCATCCTTCCTGCTGTGAAGTTAGTTTTGCGAGTCCGGCTAGCTCTCCTCCCGACAATGGTGTGTAGCATACACTGTGGCCTTTGTACTTTTACGTCCAAGGTTATTGTTCGTGAGGTGACGAAAGATTTTGAACGGACCGAGCTGCCCTATCATTATTTGATGGAGTGGCTGCTGATGCATTATCCGTCTTTGATGAGACCAGGCTCTGGAGACGGCGTTACTGATGATGACGCTTTTATCTTCTGCTACCGTAATGAGTCTTGGGAATTCGAGACCACGCGTGCTTGCCGGATGGTACTGGCGAGGACAGACATGTACAACATTTTTGCGTCTGTCCCTCGTTTTATTGATGAGGAAGTAGCGGCTGTCCATCTTGACGGTATTGGGCCCCCTCAACTTCTGGACGGCCAGATGCTTCTGTGGCTGCGAAATATCCGTCCCGTTCATCTGGTGTATCGCAACCATAACACTGTCTTTCTGGAACCCTATCTGCCTAGCAGGTTCGTCCGGCAATTTGGGTACAGTCATCTTTTTCTAGACAGCCCCAGCTCTTGTCTGGGCTTTGAAGGTAGCCTTCTAGACGGCATCCGGGCCTGGAATTACTATGACACATTCCACACACGTACCATTTTCTCAGTTTCCGCTATCAAGGCGTCAGTAGATATCTTGTTTATGGCGGCTTTGTACCACGTCATGGCGAACAAGCCCCCTGTCGATTTTAACCCATATACCAGTTTCATTGTTGGTACCGGCCTGGATGAGGGTTTCCAGGGGGTCAAGACAAGGAAGAGGATGAACAGAGTCGAGGTGCCGGATTCGAACTCTGATGTTGCAGATGACGAAGACGACGAGGCTGATGGAGATGACCTTTCCCTTCCGGTTGCGGATGTAGGGACGGATCAGCCACCTGTTTTGCCAGATGAGATAGTGGTTGATCAGTCATCCGTTGCACCCGGTCTTGTACGAAAGTATAGCAGACGACTTTCTCCTGTCGGTGGCATTCCTCGCTCTCGGAAACTGGCTGCAACCAGACACCGCGGGCTAACTATAAAGGAAAAAGGCGAAGAAATCGACGCTGCCTCAGAGGTAAATAAGTTACTACCGGTCCTTCCTTTCTTTTAGCTTTGATTTTAATCACCTTCCTTCCCTCTTGTAGGCGTCAGAAGAAGAGGACTCTCGAGTGGCCGAGATCGTGACTCGTGATGACGGGGGCTCCGGTGAGCCTGCCCCTGAAATTACTGAATTTCGTCCAGATGATGCTGATCAGGTTGCCTCTCTCTGAGGTGGCCGGGTCAGGGGAGCTGGCCAGATTTAATTTGGAGATCGCGGGTGAAGGGACCCTGCCAGATGTGAACGAGCTGCAGCCTCAATGCTCCTCTCTTGGTAAGATAAGCCGAATCTTAACTTACGAGGAGGCCTATCTGCTCTATGATCACATCCTTCGGGTCACATCGATTGATCATTGTCGTGGACATACAGGTCCTGTCCCTCCCGTGCCGAGGACGGACCTTGTTGAGACAAGCTCTGTCGAAGGGGCACTGGCGAAGAGGGGCGTACCTCCTCCCCCTCCGACTTATCTTAATGATTCTCTTGTGGGCTCGAGTTTGGCAAGTCTGGTGATGGGACAATCGGGGCAGGGGACAATGGTCCTCGTGTCTTCCTCTGCTCGGGCGGCCCAGAGAGTCGACCTTTCCGCCCTGCCAAGCGTCCAGGCTCTTAGGGTGGCAGAGGAAGAGTTGGCCGCTATCCGTGCATCGTTCTATTCGGAAATTGCCTCCCTGGTGGCCAGTTCTAGCACTACTCCTTCGATGCTGTCGGCTACGCTCCCTCTGACGCCGTCCTCGACAGAGGTTCTGGACAAATCTTTACAGGACGTGGTCGATAGCTTTTATCGTCACCTGAAAAGGGGGATAGAAGCTGCCATGGACAGAGGGACCTCTTTCGTCTTGGCCCGGCAATGCACCCAGGGTCAAATTGATATCCTTAAGGCCCTTCCTAGTGGGGCAGGGGTGGCTATACTTCTGGAATCAAAATTGCTGGAGACTGATCAACTGGTGGCCCAGCTTCAGGTATTGCGGCAGGTTGATCTGTCTGCTTTTATTGATCAGGAGCGCGGCTCCCTCGCAGCTGCTATAGAGAAGGCGAAGGCTTCTCAGGATAAAACGAGGCTAGTCATACTGAAGGATCTTCGTACCTTGTCTGATCGATATGATCAATTGAGCCATGAGAGTGAAGACGTTACTGCTCAGGAAGCAACTGCCTCTCGCGGGATTGCTGATACGCGGGAACAGATCCTTGAGCTTCAGAGGAAGTTAACTTTTTTTGAGTCTGAGCTCGAGGCTGCCCGGATCGACAGAGGGCTGATTATCCAGGAAGCTGATAATGCAATAAAGCTTCGGCTGACTTGGATGCGGCTCTGAAGAAGTTGGATGACGACTGTCGGACACTCATGGACCTGGATAATAGGGAGCAGTTGTCTCAGGAGGCTGAGCGCCGAGCTAGACAGAGGCTCGAGGGGGTACTGTCTTGGTGAGAAACTGCCTCCTGGAGTTGTGTAATGCCGAACTGTAGTCGGCCTTTTTCTGGTTTTGTTTTCGTTTTCTTTTTGGGAGGGACGTGGTCCCAAAACATGTAACGCTTTTTTCGTCTTTCAAATAAAGAGTACTTTCTATTCTACCTTTCATTTGTATTGCTTGTTGTGCCTGTGGTATTGTGGTGATGTTTGCCCCGCATAGGGGACTTGTTTGTGGACCAGTTACCCATGGCATACCTTGGTTTTAGGTACAGGTAACAAGTTTGACTAGGGATACTCAGAACAGTTCCCTGGTAAGGTGGTCGTAGACGTTCCAAATATCGGGATATAGAATGCCATGGAGCAGCTGGGCTCCCGGGGCATGATGAGGAATGACGGGCCTGTGCTAAAAAGACTTAGCAAAGGATATTTGTGGGCCTATTAACCTTGGCGTACCCCGTCTTAGGATACGAATAATAGGATGGAGGGGAACCAACACACTTACTCAGAGGTAATGAGGACATAGCAAGTATGAGGGCTTTACCGTGGAGTCTTTCTACTCAGAGATAATGAGGACATGTCAGGAGTGGACTCAACGGAGGATATTTGTGGTCAACACAGGACATTTGTGGGCCTATTACCCTTGGCGTACTCCGTTTCAAGGTACAGGTAATAAGACGAGGGTGGATCGACGTACTTACTCAGAGGTAATGAGGACATGGTAAGTACGGAGGTTTTATCGTGGAGTCTTCCTGCTCAGAGGTAATGAGGACATAGCAGGAGTGGACTCAGCGGAGAAGTTTTGTGGACCTATTATCCTTGGCGTACTCCGGTTGTGGGTACAGATAATAAGTCGAAAGGGAATCATCATACTTACTCAGAGGTAATGAGCACATGGCAAGTATGAAGGTTTCTTCGACGGAGCCTTCCCATTCAGAGGTAATGAGGATATGACAGGAGTGGGCTCAATAAAGGAGGGTATATAGAACGACTCAAAGGTAATGAGGACATGGAGGTTCTATGTAAGGGGTGATTTGGTTTTGGCGGAAGTGAAACGACTCAGAGGTAATGAGGACATGGCCGTTTTGAAAATTTGTGGATCGGCTACCCTTTTTGTGCTGGAAGTGCGGGTAGTGGATCATTAGGGAGGATCTCTTCCAGGAAGAAAGTTCAGGGGTATGATCATACATGACTTACTATCTGAGAGAGTGACCGAAATGTGAGTTCAGAGGCACCCGCGGGTACATGACTCGATAATCTGGAATGTTAAAATGTGAGTTCAGCGGCACCAGCGGGTACATGACTCGATAATCTAGGATGTTGAAAAGTGAGTTCAGCGGCACCAACGGGTACATGATTCGGTAATCTGGAATGTTGAAATATGAGTTCAGCAGCACCAGCGGGTACATGACTCGATAATCTGGAATATGTCGTTTAGACATAATATTTTTTTAGGAACTTGCCGTTGACGGGCAACATGAGCAAGTCTCCGTTTTTCTTGGCGAGGCGGTAAGCACCGTTGGAGAATACAGCCACGATAATAAATGGACCTTCCCATTTTGGCTGGAACTTGTCGGCGGTCTTGTGAGTCATGACCATCGGCCTCCGGACTGCCAGAACGAGATCGCCTACTTGGAATGTTCTGATTTTGACCTTCTTGTTGAAGGCTCCAGAGATGCGTGCTTGGTATAGCTCGATCCTTTGCTGAGCTAGGAGGCGCTTTTCATCTAAGGCCTCTAGCTCATGCAGCCGGCGACGGTAGTTATCATCCGTCGTCAATTGATAAGTGAGGGCAACGCGGAGTGAGGGCATTTGAGTCTCTAATGGAAGAACTGCCTCACTCCCGTATACCAGGGAGAATGGTGTGTTCCCCGTGGTCGTTCGGATCGTGGTACGGTACGCCCATAAGCATTCACCAAGCTTCTCGTTCCAGTCGCGTTTGTTGGAGATACGAACTTCTTGAGTAACTTGACGATGGTTTTATTGAATGCTTCTGCCAACCCATTTGCTGTTGGATTGTGTGGTGTCAAAGCAATATTCTGGATGCGGTGCTTGTCGCAGAACCGATAGAAGACGTGGCTTGCAAACTGCGGACCATTATCGTGGATGATCCTTCGGGGCAGTCCAAAGCGATAGATGATGTGATGCTTGAGAAAGCTGATCACGTTTGAAGTTTTGACTTCTGCAAGCGGAACAACTTTCGCCCATTTGTAGAAGTAATCTGTAATTGCGAGTATGAAGCGATGTCCTCGGCAGGAAGGTGGAGTAATCAGACCAATGATATCCATCCCCCATGCTTCGAATGGCCATGATGCAACTGTCGGATGTAGAAATTCGGATGGTTGGTAGATGAAGTCCACATGGACTTGGCAGGCTTTGCACCTTCTTGCATAGACTATCGCATCTGCTACCATTATGGACCAATAGTAGCCCATTCGGCAAAGACGGTCTTGCAATTTAGGGCTAGGCTGATGGGCCCCGCAGACACCGTCATGAGCTTTTCGTACGGCTTCTTTGGCTTCTACATTTGACAGACACCGAAGCAATAATCCATTATAGGATCGACGATACAGCATTTTTGTCTCTGTATCGTAGAAGAATCTGAGAGAACGCCGTCTGATGTAGGTGGCTTCCTTTGGGTTCTCGGGCAGGATGTCGTAGACGACGTAGTCAATGAATGGTTGTCTCCGATCTGGGACATCGTCGATCGTCTGAGCGGAATAACTCGCCACGAATTGAACGTTGTTCTTGGGGCAGACCAGTTCGTGGCCTATCACATCTACCGATTGATGAGTATGATTTGGCACTTCTAGGGAAGCGGCCAGGCCGGCTAAGGCATCGGCTTCGATATTTCGGAGTCTGGGAACGTGCTCAATGAAGAACCCCTCAAACGATGAGATGATGTCGATCGCTATTTGGTGATAGGGGATCATATCTCCGTGGCGGACTTCGTATGTACCCCGGATCTGATTGACGATTAACTGAGAATCGCCGTATGGTTCAAGGTATTCTACCCCCAGCTCTCTTGCAAGTTGGAGGCCAATGACTAAAGCGTTATACTCAGCACATTGTTAGAGCAGGGTTCTGTGAGAGAATAAGCACGGTTAATCACTAATCCGGAAGGGGAGACTAGCACTACCCCGACTTCGACGACGATGTTGCCCTTGGGTCCCGTCCTTGAAGCACCGTCGAAGAACATTCGCCATATATCATCGTAAGAGGTTGTATGCGAGTCGGTGACCTCATCTGGGATCTCTTCATATATTCTGGACGATTCCGAGCCCGGGTGGGCTACCAAAAAGTCTGTCAGGGCTTGACCTTTGACAGCCTTTTGCAGGACGAAGATCATATGATAAGGGGACAGTAATATTACCCATATAACGAGGCGAGAGCTGAGTGCCCCTGGTTTAGTCATGAGGACCCTGAGAGGGTTGATTCGTGAGATCTCATGTATTGTTTGTCCAGTGACATAGTACCGCGTCTTCTGAATGGCGAACACCAGGGCAAGGCATTCCTTCTCCACAGCGGTGTATCGGTGCTCTGGCCCAATCATCATTCGACTGAGGTAATATATGGCTTGTTCATGGCCTGCATCATTTTTTTGTGCCAGCAGGGCTCCGAGGGAATGCTACATTGCTAGTACATAGAGCAGGAATAGTTTTCCAGCAACCGGGGCCACTAGGACTGGAGGGTTCAACAAATATTCTTTGATGCTGTCGAAGGCACACTGGCATTCTTCGTCCCATATGAACGATTGCCTTCGTCTCCATGATTGCCTTCGTCTTCTCAGGGTCTACATGGATACCTTGGGCGGTGATGATGAAACCCAAGAACTTCCCGCTGGATACGCCTAGGAAGGACTTTGTAGGGTTTATTTTCAAATTGTGCGCTTGTATCAGGTCGAATACCGTCCTCAGATCCTGCAGATGGTCTCCTTTACAGCGACTCTTGACGGCGATGTCATCAACATAGCACTCTACCGTCTTGCATAAGTGGTCTCTGAAGATGATACTCATGGCTCTTTGATATGTGGCGTCGGCATTCTTCAAACCGAAAGGCATGACTGTGTAGCAGTATGTGCCAATCGGTGTTCGGAATGACGTGTGCTTTTCGTCGTCAGAAGACATCTTGATTTGGTTGTACCCCGAGAAGCCATCCATGAATGACATACGTTCGAAGCCGTAGGTGTTGTCAATCATAAAGTCTGTGATAGGGAGGGGGAATTCATCTTTGGGGCATGCCTCGTTCAGATTGCGGAAGTCGATGCAAATTCAAATCTTCCCATTCTTCTTGAGGACGGGTACTGTATTGGCGATCCAGTCAGGGTGTTGTTCCTCACAAATGAAGCCGCTGGCTATCAGCTTGTTGACTTCGGCTTCGATCGCATCCATGATGCCTGGGCGGAAGCGTCGTTGTTGTTGCTTGACTGGCTTTGCATCCGGCCGAATGTTGAGTTTATGAAGAGCAATATCGGGATTTAACCCCGACATGTCTTCATAGCTCCAAGCGAACACATCAATATATTCTTTGACAAGTTCCAGCAGCGATTCTCGCACTTCGTCTGTTAGGCTTTTAATAACGAAGATCGGTTTTGGAGAAGATTCGCTGCCGAGATCCACTTGTATGACCTCATCTTCAGTAGGAGGTTCCTCTGTTCGAACCGCTTTTTCCATTGTGCATCCAGCTGTTGGGCCTACGGCTCTAGCTCGAGGATTTCAGGGATGTCTTCGTCCTCTTCATAAATGTCGGCGAATGCCATGTTGACTGACAGGACTTGTCTGAATATGTCTCCGATGCTGGTATCCGAGTCAGATGTTGGCGACCCGGTCGAATGTGAATGTCAGTCACATTCTTCATCTGAACTCTCAGGGGTCGTCGCAGGTGTAACATACCCTAATCCACACCGAGTTTTGCTATAGTAGTCCCGTAGTTTGTCAGCCGGGACCGGTGGATTCAAAGGTAATCGTCGTCCAGTACCATAGTTCAAGCCTGGCGTCGTCTCCAGATCATATCCCTGTTTCTGCATGAGATAACAGAGGCAGTCTCCCGGCATCTGATTCAAGGTCGACTTCTTCTATGGTGAAGGGATACGGATCGTCTTTTCGGCCAAAGATGATTGGATGATCCCCTCCCTCGATTATGCGGTAAGCGTCTTCCACTGGAGTAAGTTGGATTACGGTGTACACATTTGTCACCTGTGTGTGTAGGTGAGTGCCTATACCATGTTCCATAGCATACATCGTACACACCTTATTAAGTTCGAGGTAGTTCAAAGATAGCCCTTTATTGATGAAGTAAGGTATCTTTTCTAGGAAGATTACATCATCTGCGGAGGGAACATCAGTGTGGGCAGCCACATACTTGGCTAGCTCATGTTCCTCTTTGGCTATCCCCTGTATAAATGAAGACTGAGAGGACGACCTGGGCAGCTTGATCGTCAGAGGTTCAGCTGCTGGAGCAGAGCGTGAAGTGGTTGGCAGACTGGCGACCCCCAGTCTGGTGCTCGATGCTGGGCGGGGAGTGGTTGGTTCTCTAGAGATTCCAGGTCTTGTATCGGGGTGATGACCCTTCTTGGGAAGGCGTATCATCATTGGCTTATCGAAGGGATTGAGCTTCTCCTTTTACGGCTGGCCGACTCTCGGCAGCCTGATTGTCAATGGCTCCGTTGAGGGTCCTGGCATTTGGCCAGATCTTGGTAGCCGAATTATCATCTGCTCTTCTTGTGCCGAGAGGCTGATTACGTCCTTACGCAGAGTGGCTGTAAGGGGTACAGACTTGCCAGGTTTGCGAGCTTGGAGGTGGATCGTCAGAGGTTCTTCTGATCCTGTGGCTGTCTCGGTATGAGCTTGCACATCTCCTTCACTAAGATGCTTCTTCGCTGTTCGTACAGACAGGAGTCCGAGTAGTAGGATTCGACCCCTTTGAAGGGATCGATATCAGCAAATTCCGTCCTCACAAAGCCGTGTTTGTCGACATATTTGAAGCACTGGTGCAGCGTGGAAGGCACGATCATATAATCGTGTATCCACGGGCGCCCCAAGAGGATGTTGTAAGAAGTGTCTGCATCTATGACGTAGCAGGTGACTTCTGATTGGAGATCGCCAATTTGACACTTTAGACGAATCTTCCCAATTGGATAGCTCCTGCCCGAATTGAAACCGCTGATGGCGGTGCTTGTAGGCGTCAGGCGATGCATTAGGATGCGGAGATAATGTAGCAGACCCTTCAGGATAATGCTTATGGAAGATCTAGGATCAATGTGCATCCGATCCACCTTTACGTCGCCGATGTATCCAGTGTAGTATAGCAGGCGATCATGCAGGTTAGTTTTGATGAGCATGTCCTACGGAGTGAAGACAATGTTGGGCATCATTCCCGTGCAGGCGCTGTCTTGGAGATCTGCAGGCGGGTTTTCTCCCGTGAGGTTGACATGAGCCAGGTATGCGTCGGCATTTTGGAGTGCATTGCTCAAAGCCGCACGAACATCCTTGGAGAGTCTCAGAAGCTTGTATAATGACAACTTGGCCGGTGTGTTGGCCAATTGCGCTAAGATGTCGAAGTTGTAGGGCTTCTCCAGCCCTTGTGATACCTCTTTTCGGAGGGATTTGTCAAAGCGAGTCTTCCTCGGCCTAGGCTTGTCGGTCGTCGGAGGCTGAGCCGGTCCCGGAGCGTCCATTGTAGCGGGTTGATGATCTTCAGTCGGATTGTCAGCCACAGGTTGGGATTGTGCCCCAGACCGCGTGACGACGGCTGTAGCTTCTTCGATATCTGCCGAGATTGTGCGGCAGGACCTGACTTTTCCACTCTTCTTCTTGCAGATGGAAGATGATGTGGGCTGAGTCACTTCCGATACTAAGTCTGGATGGACCCACATGACCTCCCCTCGTGATGTGGTGAGGGGCACTAGACCAGCAGCCTGATCTCGGGGAGGTGGAAGATTAGCAATCTCCATTGTCGCCAGAGGGATGGGGACAACACCGTCTTGAGTTTCCGTCGGAGGGAAGCTGCCGAATTGTACTGACACCATATTGGCTGCGACTGTTACCTCTTCGAAATCGATAGCCAGAGCGTTCGAATCGATGAGGTTTTGGATGTACCATTTTAGTTGTTAGCAGTCATGTGTGGCATGGTGGACGTAGCGGTGGTAATGGATGTAACACCCACTTTTCTAAAATGAGGGTAATTTTGAACTTTTATAATTTTGATTAATCGATAATAAGATTTAACTCATGTTGTAATTTTTGGTAATTTTTTAATCAATTTAAAACTATTTAAAATGTTGAATTGTGATTTTGATGGTTAACTAGTTAATCCCTAGTTTTGCTAAGCTTAGAGACTAACCTTGGGGACCTAACCATGTGATTAGAATGACTATTTACAACTTTTTAGGCTAAGGGTATTTTGGTCATTTTGTGACTTTTGAATTATTTAGGATTTTAATTAATTGGTGAATTTTAGATTATTTTAATAATATTTAAATTGATGTATTATGATTTTGGTCATTTTTTATATTTTAATATTTTAGAAAATTTTATATTTTTAATATTGTTTCTATTGGATTTGTTTAGTCGGGTTTGAGTTTCGTCTCGTTCCGACTTGTATTGTGACCCGGGTAGCTTGAACTCTAGATAGGACCCAATATTAAGTTAAACATGGCTCACAAGACCCAACATTAAGTTAGTTAATTAAACTAATTTTTATCATGTTAGAATGGTTAAGTTAGAGACTCAAAACTAGATCATTTTGACCCCAAACTTGAACCTAGTCTAGACTTAACCATATGAGACTAGAGAGGGACAATTAGGACATTTCCCATTAGCCCTAATGGACTCTATATGGCACCCACCTTTAGGAGAGAATGATTCATTTCATTCATTACAATTTTGCCTCTTTTATTTTCCTTTTGTTCTTCCCCAATTTTAGAGAGCCTTCCCATTGATTTGATCTCCAAATCAAATCATTCCTTCACCAAACCTTCCCTCAGTCATTTCCATTCTCCAAGGGAAGGGTGCTACCAAGGATTGGAAGAGGAGTGCAAGGAGGAGTGTCCACTTTGAGGGATCTTCGTATCGGAGCCGTGTCCTAAAGGATTTCATTGGGATTCCACTCCCAATAGGTAAAACCTATCCTCTAAATTGATTTCCTTTGCATATAAATTAGTTTTGAATCCGTAGGATCTATCCTCATGCATGTGTCCCATTTAGATTCAAATTTGAGGCCATTTGGAGCTCTCTTGAGGATTTTAGATATGTGTCTTGTGTCCTACTTGATAGATCCCAAATTAAGACACCCCATGTGTATGTATGTATGTTAATAGTTTAAATAGATATTTAAATTCAGTTTTATAATGGTTAGAGAGTGGATTGATCTTAGTTAGGATGGTTAGAATGGGTTTCATTTGGATACCTATGTTTGTATCCAAGTATCTTGGCCTATATGTGTTCTTTTGTCAAATCCGTCATAATTTTCATCCACGTTTTTATTAACCAAAGCAACTTAGAAATGTCATAACTTTTAGCTTAGAATTCCGATTTATCTCCCGTTTTTTTAAAAGAACCGTATCGAAGTTAGCTTTCCAAATATATATTTTAATAAGCCAAATTCTTTCTGTAACTTTCTGTAGAATTATTTGAGTGTCAGCTGTACGAAAGACGAACGTGTTTCGGTATTTTTGCGATTTCGGGAGCTTCCGGACACCAAAATGCCATCCGTTTGAAGTTTCGGAAAGCTAACACGAAGGACTACAACATACTTTAATCTTAGAATTTAGTGAAGGCCCAATTGGTACAGTATTGATTTTAAGTAGAAGAGTGACTATACGACATAGACATTTTGTGTAACCTATGAGCCTATGTAGTATGGATATTAAATAAATGTAGAGTATGTAATGCATGATATGTTAGATGAATAAAATAATATATATATGATATGTATCCTCTTTACATTAATGTATATATATGGTTGAATGCAAGCATGTAGGAATGCAATCAATGTAATATATGTAAGCACTGCATAAATGCATGAATGAAAGAATGATATACAATGTATGCATGAAAGTATATAATGAATGCTAGATATGAATGCAAGGTATACATGTAATGATAGATATGAATGTATAATGTATACATAATGTAATACAATATATAATGATAGCAGGTATGGTAATGTAAAATATATGATGCAAGCATGTATATGTCCACTGTTATTTCTTTTTCTTACATTTTTCCTTTCTTCCCTTTCCATTTCAGTTTTTCCCTTTTTTTTCTTCTTTTATTTTTTACATGTTGTATACAATGTATATAATATATAGATGCATGTAAGTATGTAATGTGCATGAATGAATGCAAGTATGCATATATGATACATATGTAGGCATTGATGCAATGTATGTATGTATAAATGATATATATGTATGCATGTATGCAATATAAGCATGTATGAATGTATACATGTATGTTGTGTATCCATGTATGTATGTGTGGATACATGAATCAAATATGCATATAGTAATAACATGAAGGAATAAATGTATAAATGCATGAATGAATGTCATATATAAATGAATGTATATTAGACTAGCAATACAACCCCTTTAACTTGATGTAAAATCTGAACACACTTGTACACTATAACCCTTTCTTGAAAATGTGAATCTAGATAATGCAAACACTTGTATTAACACTTACACATTGGTCTTAATGCTGATTTAGTTTCACATGATGTATCACATGCACACTTGACACTTAACACTATCACACTCTATCTCTTAGCATCTTAATACATGACTTGTTGTATGATATATATTGCCTTGTTATAGCCTAATATCTATAGATGCCTTAACCTATTTTGGATGTATATATATATGATAAATATATATAGATGGTTGTGAGTGATGGCTTGTTTAGCCTTGTGTTGTTGTGTGCTTGCTAGGATAGACTGGTTAGGCTTAGTGAGACTTGTTGGGATTAGGCTTGACCTAGTTGACCTAGTTTGACTAGTATTGAGGACCAGAGTTGACCAAGGTTGACTTTAGCCTAGATTGACCCCAAATATCATATAGATGCATTGTAGCAGTCTATTTCCTTATTTTAGACATGTTGTGACTTGTACTATTCTATAGGAGACAGACACCACTCCTCGGACAGTAGATATTCTTCAGATACTCAGGATACAGGCGACTATATTCTCTGATCTTTTCATACTTATATGGATTATATTCTTGCTCTAGATTACTCTACTTGATGCTGACACGTATCTTCACGGATTAGTACTATATGGATCCTTTCCTGAGATGTTATCCCTCTACGGGTGCATCAGGTATTTCATGTTTATGTACTTTATCATGTGCATCAGGTACTCCTTGTACTCGTACTAGTTCATATTTTTACATGTTTTCATGTGATTTTATTTGCTTCATGTTCTTTCATGTGCTTTATCATATGCCTCATGTACTACTCATTACATGAGTTCACGTATCTTAGCTACATTCATGTGCCTATAACGTAACTTGAATGGATCCTTGTGTATTGATTGGGGCGGGGTGAGTAAAATTGGTTATGTGAACACTATCCCAGTAGCTGTATTCATGTGCCTCCTTAGTTGTATTCATGTGCCCCTAAGCCGTTTACATAACCATATTGTACTCTAAATCACGTAGCCACTTAGAGTCTCTACTATCATGTATTTACTTTCAGTTACAAAATATCTCCTATTTACTCGTACTTCCTTTTCAGCACTTCCTGTATTTTACTCTATTGCATGATTTATACTCCTAACCTGCTATGAACTGTTTGAGAGATATGTGCTCATTCCCGTCCTGACTGGACCTGTTAAAAATTTTACAGATAGCTTGGAGGTTACCTGCTAGCCTAGAGGAGACACAGTAGAGGTTGTATAGATAGCTAGGGTCTTGCTTATAGTTTATTTTCAGTTGTCTTGAGTTGTATTTATGGATTTAATGTATTTGAGCTTTGAGATGTATTTCTGGGTTGTGCATCTTAGATACTTAGATTTCTATCTGCTGTATCTCTTTTGGATTTCATGTTTTATCTATCTTCCATTATGCTCTACCTTAGCTGTGATTGAGTTTACATTCTGCTATGTCACCCCCATTCGGGGCGTATAAACTGCTTAGCCTTATACTGTTAGATGCATGAGACCTAGGACAGCGTTCTACCGCAGACACTGTGGCGTAGGCTGGACGTACCTACGTCTCGTGCCCTTACTCTAGGGTGCGGGTCGTGACACATTTTTAGTGGTGGCCCATGCAGGTCGAGTTTGTGTAGTGGTATTCGAACTAGAGTACCACTACAGCCTGCAGCAGGATTATGATATATTTTGAAGGTACTCAATCACAGTTAAGATCCCTTGAGAGATTCCTGGGACGACCCTTGAGAATCTCATTTTAACTTTTATTTGAAAACTCTTCTTCCCATTGATTTGTTTTATCTTTACTTTCTGTTGTTGAATTTGATTTTGATAGATTATTGTTGAATTGAGTTTGTATTTATTGATTTTGATGATGATTGTTGAGTTTTGAATCTTGGTATTAGTTGTTGCATCCGAGTTTGTACTTATATGGTTTGATGGATTTTTGTTCGTTTTTGAATCTTGATGTTCGTTGATAAATTTGATTTGATTTTCGGGTATCCATTGTTGATTTAATTTAATTTTTGTCAAGATAAAATTATATAGGCTAGGTCATCTAAGTTATGGAATCTAGTCTTCTATAGTCGCATTAGCCAGCATGGTGAGGACATATAGTCTGATTTTGGATATATTTCTCGGGTGTGGGAATTTAAGATTTTCGCAGCCAAGCTAGCGGCATCGCAAAAATTTTAAATACCATGATTCAAGAGGTATGTGCCTTAGTCGAGGACTCTGTGATTATCGTAGCCTTGCTTACTAGTATGACGAGGATTTAGAGTACTATAATTTTAGATAGACGCATATGATTATCAGATTGTACCTTAAATGCTTTTGAACATGTTTTCTCTACTTTTGTTTCAGTCATTCTAAAAAAAAAAGGAATTATTATTTGTTTTGTTTTGTTTTGTTTCTTATTAATTAACTTAGGAGCAGCTTTAGCTGTATTATAAACATTTGTGTAACTTCTTACTATGAATCTCTTCTTAAAATAATGAATCGATGATTTTGCTAGACCTTATCTTAGATTTGATATTATAGCTCTGGTTTTAAAATGGTTCCTTCTTTTAAACAGATAAGCAGAACAGATTTTATCGTTATTTCCTTCTTGCTATTATTCTTGTATTAAATAATAATAATAATAAAACTGTCTTGATTATATCAATCACCTGCTTTATAATCTTTGTAGGAATCTAAATGTTGGTCTTGAAATAGAATTTGATTTTTATATTGGGACATGAGAATATATATAGTGGACACAGACACTTTGTCTGACACGTATGCATGCTACACTTTGATTACCAACCCATCTAAATGCATATTAATATGTTGTTGATGTTTAAATTCTTAAAATCCCAATATTCTGATATAATACAGTATCAGAGACTGGTTCTCTGCTTTTCTAGTTTAAATTCGTAACTTAAATATAAATTTCATGTTATTAGTTTTGTTTACATCACTGTACATGTATTTTATACACAAGGTTTCAATTCTTAAAGAAATTGGTTGAGTTTTGTGTTTAAACTTGTCAAATCTGAGACTGTATGCATATTAACCCTTAATTAAATATTAGTTCAAATTGCTATTTTTAAATGTAATATTTTGAGGTATATACATTGTTGAATGTATGGATAATATGTTAGGGTTTTATCTCTATCATGTTAGGATGTGTTGGGAGCATTGAGTTGGTTGTGATGTTTCAAACCCCTAAAATCTGAAACTGCATTATGTTAATATTACATTGGTTTAAATGTTAGCTTATTTTCAGATTTTGTATGTAAATGCTGAACTAAAACTGGGTTTAACCTTTCAATACTAAGCTATAACCCTGTACAAGGACACACACACCCTAACTTAGTATACACTGCCATATAAACCTAACCCTTCCTCTCTATGTTATGTTCATATATCTATATAGATATATATATAGAGTTTATGCATACATGTTATAATGTATATAGATACATAACTAAATCTCTACCTCTCTATACATATAGATATATGTATATATGGTTAGCCATGCATGTTATGAGTAAATAGGTTGTGCATTGTAGATTGTTTAACCAATATGCCATGAGTAGTGTAACTTGATAGCTATTATTTTGAAACCCAAATCCTCCTATACACTTTTATGTATATTTCACACACACACACACATGTCTACTATCTAACCCTATGAACATGTCCACATACACCCATACACACACTAACCATATAACCTTTACATAATGCTAGCTTTTTTCCTTCTAACACTCTATGTATATATATATATATATTTTTTTTTTTCTATGTATATATATATATATATATATATATATATATATATATATATATTGTGATTGGATTTTAATGCTCAACATTTGTGCTTTAAATTTTGATTTTGATTATGCCTTAAAGCCTTGATAATTTGTTATTTTTGTATCTTTTCCAGTTTAACACCCCTAATTGCTTGTAAGTTTTGATACCCTATGATTGTTTTGGTCTAGTGTAACTAGTATACCTAGATGAGATTTACACTACCACCGTATGCCATGACCTTGTATATCATTCTTTTAAATTGTATGATTTAGGTAAGTTCTGAGACCATGATTGTTGGGGACGAGACTCTAGAAAAAGTACGACCATCTTCATTTCGAGGACAAAATTCTTCTAAGGAGGGTAGACTTGTAACACCCACTTTTCTAAAATGAGGGTAATTTTGAACTTTTATAATTTTGATTAATCGATAATAAGATTTAACTCATGTTGTAATTTTTGGTAATTTTTTAATCAATTTAAAACTATTTAAAATGTTGAATTGTGATTTTGATGGTTAACTAGTTAATCCCTAGTTTTGCTAAGCTTAGAGACTAACCTTGGGGACCTAACCATGTGATTAGAATGACTATTTACAACTTTTTAGGCTAAGGGTATTTTGGTCATTTTGTGACTTTTGAATTATTTAGGATTTTAATTAATTGGTGAATTTTAGATTATTTTAATAATATTTAAATTGATGTATTATGATTTTGGTCATTTTTCATATTTTAATATTTTGGAAAATTTTTATATTTTTAATATTGTTTTTATTGGATTTGTTTAGTCGGGTTTGAGTTTCGTCTCGTTCCGACTTGTATTGTGACCCGGGTAGCTTGAACTCTAGATAGGACCCAATATTAAGTTAAGCATGGCTCACAAGACCCAACATTAAGTTAGTTAATTAAACTAATTTTTATCATGTTAGAATGGTTAAGTTAGAGACTCAAAACTAGATCATTTTGACCCCAAACTTGAACCTAGTCTAGACTTAACCATATGAGACTAGAGAGGGGCAATTAGAACATTTTCCATTAGCCCTAATGGACTCTATATGGCAGCCACCTTTAGAAGAGAATGATTCATTTCATTCATTACAATCTTGCCTCTTTTATTTTCCTTTTGTTCTTCCCCAATTTTAGAGAGCCTTCCCATTGATTTGATCTCCAAATCAAATCATTCCTTCACCAAACCTTCCCTCAATCATTCCCATTCTCCAAGGGAAGGGTGCTACCAAGGATTGGAAGAGGAGTGCAAGGAGGAGTGTCCACTTTGAGGGATCTTCGTATCGGAGCCATGTCCTAAAGGATTTCATTGGGATTCCACTCCCAATAGGTAAAATCCATCCTCTAAATTGATTTCCTTTCCATATAAATTAGTTTTGAATCCGTAGGATCCATCCTCATGCATGTGTCGCATTTAGATTCAAATTTGAGGCCATTTGGAGCTCTCTTGAGGATTTTAGATATGTGTCTTGTGTCATACTTGATAGATCCCAAATTAAGACACCCCATGTGTATGTATGTATGATAATAGTTTAAATAGATATTTAAATTCAGTTTTATAATGGTTAGAGAGTGGATTGATCTTAGTTAGGATGGTTAGAATGGGTTTCATTTGGATACCTATGTTTGTATCCAAGTATCTTGGCCTATATGTGTTCTTTTGTCAAATCCGTCATAATTTTCATCCACGTTTTTATTAACCAAAGCAACTTAGAAATGTCATAACTTTTAGCTTAGAATCCCGATTTATCTTCCATTTTTTTAAAAGAACCGTATCGAAGTTAACTTTCCAAATATATATTTTAATAAGCCAAATTCTTTATGTAACTTTCTATAGAATTATTTGAGTGTCAGCAGTACGAAAGACGAACGTGTTTCGGTATTTTTGCGATTTTGGGAGCTTCCGGACACGAAAATATGATCCATTTGAAGTTTCGGAAAGCTAACACGAAGGACTACAACATACTTTAATCTTAGAATTTAGTGAAGGCCCAATTGGTACAGTATTGATTTTAAGTAGAAGAGTGACTATACGACATAGACATTTTGTGTAACCTATGAGCCTATGTAGTATGGATATTAAATAAATGTAGAGTATATAATGCATGATATGTTAGATGAATGAAATGATATATATATGATATTTATCCTCTTTATACTAATGTATATATATGGTTGAATACAAGCATGTAGGAATGCAATCAATGTAATATATGTAAGCAATGCATAAATGCATGAATGAAAGAATGATATACAATGTATGCATGAAAGTATATAATGAATGCTAGATATGAATGCAAGGTATACATGTAATGATAGATATGAATGTATAATGTATACATAATGTAATACAATATATAATGATAGCATGTATGGTAATGTAAAATATATGATACAAGCATGTATATGTCTACTGTTATTTCTTTTTCTTACATTTTTCCTTTCTTCCCTTTCCATTTCAGTTTTTCCCTTTTTTTATCCTTCTTCTATTTTTTACATGTTGTATACAATGTATATAATATATAGATGCATGTAAGTATGTAATGTGCATGAATGAATGAAAGTATGCATATATGATACGTATGTAGGCATGTATACAATGTATGTACGTATAAATGATATATATATATGCATGTATGCAATATAAGCATGTATGAATGTATACATGTATGTTGTGTATCCATGTATGTATGTGTGGATACATGAATCAAATATGTATATAGTGATAACATGAATGAATGAATGTACAAATGCATGAATGAATGTCATATATAAATGAATGTATATTAGACAAGCCATGCAACCCCTTTAACTTGATGTTAAATCTGAACACACTTGTACACTATAACCCTTTCTTGAAAATGTGAATCTAGATAATGCAAACACTTGTATTAACACTTACACATTGGTCTTAATACTGATTTAGTTTCACATGATGTATCACATGCACACTTGACACTTAACACTATCACACTCTATCTCTTAGCATCTTAATACATGACTTGTTGTATGATATATATTGCCTTGTTATAGCCTAATATCTATAGATGCCTTAACCTATTTTGGATGTATATATATATGATAAATATATATAGATGGTTGTGAGTGATGGCTTGTTTAGCCTTGTGTTGTTGTGTGCTTGCTAGGATAGACTGGTTAGGCTTAGGGAGACTTGTTGGGATTAGGCTTGACCTAGTTGACCTAGTTTTACTAGTATTGAGGACTAGAGTTGACCAAGGTTGACTTTAGCCTAGATTGACCCAAAATATCATGTAGATGCATTGTAGCAGTCTATTTCCTTATTTTAGACATGTTGTGACTTGTACTGTTCTATAGAAGACAGACACCACTCCTCGGACAGTAGATATTCTTCAGATACTCAGGATACAGGCGAGTATATTCTCTGATCTTTTCATACTTATCTGGATTATATTCTTGCTCTAGATTACTCTACTTGATGCTGACACGTATCTTCACGGATTAGTACTATATGGATCCTTTCCTGAGATGTTATCCCTCTACGGATGCATCGGATATTTTATGTTCATGTACTTTATCATGTGCATCAGGTACTCCTTGTACTCGTACTAGTTCATGTTTTACATGTTCTCATGTGCTTTCATGTGCTTCATGTGCTTTGTGCTTTATCATGTGCCTCATGTACTACTCATTACATGAGTTCACGTATCTTAGCTGTATTCATGTGCCTATAACGTAACTTGAATGGATCCTTGTGTATTGATTCGGGCGGGGTGAGTAGAATTGGTTATGTGAACACTATCCCCAGTAGCTGTATTCATGTGCCTCCTTAGTTGTATTCATGTGCCCCTAAGCCGTTTACATAACCATATTGTACTCTAAATCACGTAGCCACTTACAGTCTCTACTATTATGTATTTACTTTCAGTTACAAAATATCTCCTATTTACTCGTACTTCCTTTTCAGCACTTCCTGTATTTTACTCTATTGCATGATTTATACTCCTAACCTGCTATGAACTGTTTGAGAGATATGTGCTCGTTTCCGTCCTGACTGGACCAGTTAAAAATTTTACAGATAGCTTAGAGGTTACCTGCTAGCCTAGAGGAGACACAGTAGAGGTTGTATAGATAGTTAGGGTCTTGCTTATAGTTTATTTTCAGTTGTCTTGAGTTGTATTTATGGATTTAATGTATTTGAGCTTTGAGATATATTTCTGGGTTGTGCATCTTAGACACTTAGACTTCTATCTGCTGTATCTCTTTTGGATTTAAGGTTTTATCTATCTTCCATTATGCTCTACCTTAGATGTGATTGAGTTTACATTCTGCTATGTCACCCCCATTCGGGGAGTATAAACTGCTTAGCCTTATACTATTAGATGCATGAGACCTAGGATAGCGTTCCACCGCCGACACTGCAGCGTAGGCTGGACATACCCACGTCTCGTGTCCTTACTCTAGGGTACGGGTCGTGACAATGGCAGTACTTTGGGTTCTCTATGTCTACCTGCCGCGGTTCCCGTCTTGGTGGAGGAAGCTGAAATCTGTCTCCTTGTATGAGCATGTCCAAGATGGGCTTGACGTGACCGTCTTCGAAGGAGTCAGTGATTTGCGGCCATTGTTTGTCTGCCGGCTTTGGCTCAGGCTTCTGTGCTGTGTCAGCCACCATAGCCTGCTTACCCCTGCTGTCCCGATTGTTGGAGGGGCTACCCCCATTGTCGTTGTTGGTATTAGGGCGCTTGCCCTTGTTCTCTCCGTCCGAGATGTGCAATCCCAATTGGAGAGCCTTCTTCAATCGTTCTTCGGCGCTTGTGGCACTGATGATGAACGTCTTCCAGTCCTTGAATTGACTTTCGCCCATCCAGATACTGATTGTTGGGAGCAATCTCTTTTGGCAAATTTCAATCAAGGAGGAATCCGGATTTCCAGACGGCAGCTTCATTGCGGTTTGGCGAAACCGCTCGATATAGTTTCTTGTCAGTTTTTTCTCCCCTTGGACGACGTCTATGAGGGTGGACATTGTGATGTCCTGCCCTACTTCGTAGAATCTCTCCAAGAACATGCGCTTGAAGCCGACGAAGGAGTGGATGCAGTTGTCTGGCAGGTTGCGATACCAGTCGAAGGCGACCCCTTCCAATGCCCTGATGAATAATCGTGTGAGAATGGAATCGTCATGGGGCAGATGGTCGGTGGTGACCTCGAAGTAAGTGATGTACCGACTTGCTAAGGTTTTGCCATCATAAGGATTGATATTGAACGGCTTATATCTTGGCGAGAAGGGGACATCCCTCCATGCAGCAGGGTACGGTTGCCGTATTCTGAGGTCTGGAGAATTTTCTCGAGCGTGAAACATGGATCGAAGCTCCTGGACCTCTCTTCTCGCTTCGCGGGCCTCATCCACGACGGTGGGGGCCGTTACTTCAGGAGGATTGTTGCCCGGGTTCGGTACTGCTGAATTCGAGTCCGCATTGATCGTGGGACCCGCTTTTGTTTAGCCAGGCGTCCTTCCTTGCAGAGTTGGAAGGGCCACTTTGATCTCGTCCACAGACTTGACCAAGGCAAGCAATATGTCTTCGAGCGTGTCGATGCGTTGGCGATCACTGGAACCACGTTGGCTGCTGTCTGTCATGAATACCGTCTTTACGTGAGGAGAGATGGACGGAGCGGTGGAGGAAACGCCCTCCGAATCATACCCCTGTAGTGAGAAGTCATCGGGGTATGTGGGTATGTTCTCTTCTGGTTCATACTTGGAAGGAACAGTACCCCTAGTCTCCGAGTTCGCCTCGTCTTGGGAGTTATGGACGTCCTCGGGGACGTCAGGGTTTGCTGCATCTGATGGGAGAGTTGCCTCCCCTGACTTGTCTTTTTGGAACATCGGATTATTGTGGAGGTTCGGAGGAGTGCTACCCCAAGTCCCAGTAACCCCCTGTGTTGTGGACGACGAATCTCCCACTGTAGCAGATTTCGTCTTAGAGCGAGTACCTTGGAAAACTCCGGTGGTGGGCACCTGCTTAGATGATAGTCTTTTAGTCGAAGTGGTTGAAATCTTCGGGCTGGGAACATTTGTCTTCTTCCCTCTTCCATCAGCTGGGACTTTCTGAGCAGAGTTGCAGGAGATGACGGGAAGTGCCTCGTCTCCTGAAGACGGCTGTTGCAGTCTTTGAAAGACGGACTGTCGATCTTCTCGCACCGTCGCGTTATTGCAGCAGCAGTTGACGATGACTTGGGTACAGTAGCGTCCGTGGGAGGACTCTTTGTACCCCGATTCATCTTCTCTTTCCTTACGTTTGTGGAGGATGGCCTCACGCAAGTCAGATGGGTCTGGATCGACCATGTTTGCTCCCTGGATTTTGGGAGACTTTTACGAACCTCTCTGTCCTTTTACCGTCGGGGGCTGGACTCAAGCGGTTCTGTACAACCTCCCATCTGAGGCCCGCATAACGGTATGCGGGACGCTCGGATGGTCAAAGACCGAATCAGTGGACTGAGCTTGCCAGGCTCGCGCTGCCCTAGACTTCTTCGCTCTAGTACGTAAGGGCACATAGTAGGAAGAGTCTAGGTGATGCTGGAGAGAGTCAGACATGTCTTCTTGGGAGCACAAGAGATCAGGACCATAAGATAGGCGGTCGAAGACAGAGCCACGCGGGGTAGGCGTTATGCGGCTATCATCAACAAACTTTATGCGGCTGGCAGACGTAGCCGCATAGGCATTATTCATGCGGCTGGGAGTCTCAGCCATATGAGTTTTCTTCATGTGGCTGGATGATCTGGCCGTATAGACTTTCTTCATGCGGCTGGCAGATTCACCCGCATGAGCCGCCTGCATGTGGTTGACAGATTTGGCCACAGGAGTGTTCGACTTCTTCTTGGGGCGCATAGAGTCGCACTTTGCCCCTGCAAGTCCAGCATCGTAGTGCTTTCCTCTGCCAGACTTGGGGACAGCAGAGTGCTCTACGGCTCGAAGTGGAGCCGTATGAGAGTCGCCTTCACCGTCTTGGGTAGTCGAGAGTACCCCGTCCAGAGCTTGTGGAGGAGCAAATGATTTTGGCCTCCCCTCGCAGCGAGCTTTCTTTGTGCGAGTTCGCTTCTGGACCGGGCAAGCACTTCCTTCAGAGAGCATTTTTTCAAATGCCTGTTGGTCGAAGCGGACGACCATCTTCTATTGTGTGGAGCCAAGTTTGGCTGTATCCTATTGCGTCACCAACTCCTCAGCCGTAGAGAAGTTTGTCCCCAGCAGAGTCGCCATCGTGTTTGCCATGAAATATAAAAGAACAGAACAATTATCGGAGGACTGGACTTTTACTTCACAAAAAAAACTCGCTTGTACAAAGAAAGCCTAGGGACGAAAACCTAGGTACAACAATCTATGTACAATTGTTTATTTTAGATTCTGGGAGGTGATGATAGAGGCTCGGAAAAGCGACGGCCGCTCTGCCTTACTCCTTGGATGATCGGGCGTAGCTTTTTGGCTCTGTGGAAGAACTGCTTGGCGTTGATGAAAAAATGCTCTCTCTTCAGGCTCTCTGGCTATCTATGCGCGTCTGTCTCTGTGTATATGTGTCTCTCTGTCTCTCTGTCTCTCTCTGTCTCTCTGTGTTTTTGTAAGGGAATGGCACCGTACTATTTATAAGAGTGGGGGGCCTCATTAGGGTTTACAATAATTGCCCATTCTTGGAAGTCGGCGGCTAATGATCATTAAATCTGGGCCGTTTATTGAGATTTGAGCAATAAATGTGATTGCATCAAATCTTTTGTGGATAATTAATACTGATTGATATAAATCCTCCTGATTTGTCATGCCAACCTCGGATTCCTCGACACGTGTCTTTAATTGGCTTATTTGCAAATGATCTGATTTGATCCCGATATTTTATTGGGATTTGCTGAGAGATTTTGATCAATCTGATGCCACGTGCCCTGTTATTATGCCACGTGTCTGAGCTGCAGGAAAGTTGGGCCGCATAAAGCTGACCACGTGTCCAGGCTGCCTAAGAGTGGCCCCCCAAAATATTTGGACCGCATGGTAATGATTTGAGCCGCATGAGTATGAGTGAGCCGCATGGAGATGGCATTTGTGGGCAACATGGGGATGGTCTTCGTGGGCCGCATGGAGCTGTCCTTCATGAGCCGCATGGAGCTAGTCTTTGTGTGCCGTATGGGGCTAGTCTTTGGGAGCCGCATGGGGCTGGCCCTCATGAGCCGCATGGAGCTAGTCTTCGTGAGCCGCATGGGGCTGTCCACGTGTCAAGGCCACATGACCGCTTCTGAATCTCGGGAGATTCTGTCAAAGATTTTCATCGCTTTCTAAGGAATCCGTCATTATGAGGGAGTCATAATGATATCTTCGTATCAGAACTGTCACCACGTCAAAGATGCCAGCCGTCAAGACATTTAATGCAAACACGAGAGACCTGTTTGTAGGCCACGTGGCTGCTCTTTGAGCCGCATAGGACTTGTTTGAGCCGTATAGTCGCTCGAGTCGCATGAACACTCTGAGCCGCATGAACTGTCTGAGCCGCAGGGGGCTCTCTGGCCGCATGGATCCTTCTTTATTCTTTTCCATGCTTCTACAGCTAACTTGATCATTCTTTGGCTTAAAGGAAAGGTGAACAATATCCAATCCTGTTGTCTTTATATATCAATATGATTTCCTGAATTTCTAGGTTTCAGCCCAATAGAGGTTTCGGTTCTGTCTCTGTTCTCATTCTGTTCTCAAATCTAGAAGCGATGATCTATTAAACCTCTTTATTTGGTCCTCTTAGATT